>JASTWQ010000470.1:0-145914 GCA_035220615.1 Leptothorax acervorum | reverse complement strand
ACTCCAAAAATATCAGAAATAACAATTCAATGTAACGAACTCCCAGAAAATAAAATTAAAATAGAAAGGACCGGAAAAATAACATTGCGCAATAATTGTAAATTAACTACACCAGATATAACTTTAGAAAAAAAAAACCATATTGATACTAAATATGTACAAATGTATTTACCAGAATTCAATGTAACTAATACCATAGAAAAAAGTATAATTATAAACAACAAATTAGAGTCCGAAAGAGAAATAAACTTAGAACCGATAATCGGAGACCCGTCGGAATTAATAAAATTAAGTTTAAGTCTAGATGAAATAAAAAAAGAAGTGGAAAATAACCAACCAAGTATTTTTGCAAACAAGAACATTGTATATCCCGTAGGTTCTGCAACCATAACTGTAATCGTAGTAGGCACTATAGTTGTAATCATTTACATAATAAATAAAAGAAGAAACCATTAAGGATTTAAAGGGTGAAACCATAGCGTACAGATTAGAAATAAGAAAATTTAGATTGTAACCTTTCAGGAAAAAGAAATACACGCAGAAATAATAACGAAAAACTTCGTATTCCTCAGTTTTTCTTTTTCCGCGGGGGAAGGGATGTTGTGAGCGCACAACGCTATAATTATTAATTATATAACTTATAAGTAATCCGACCCTAGCAACTGAATTCGAATACGAAATCCGCCGAAAAACCTGACGATTGCATCGGACGACGATCATCCGATGCAAACCGACACCGGAACCCAGAGCGTCCGACTCCATGTTCACCGAAAGCGCTGATGCGAAGGTCAGCGCGGAGCGCTGACGACGAGAAGTCAACGCTAACTCGGGAGCCCCCGAGTCAGCAACAGAACGTCGTTCCGACAGTATAAATACTGCCGAATCGGAAGATCGGGCGGGCAGTCTGTCATCAGAATTCGTAACAAACGTGCGGTCACCTCTAGTAATTATTAAACTTAGAATAATCTCGGGAATTGTATAAAGAAATCAAGACCGTTATCAATTGTCAAGTATTTTAATTAAAGATATTTGAGAGGAAATATCTAAGTAACATTCATTCGAATACTCCGTGGTGTGCACCACCTCCAACCCGGAATTCCCGAATCCTGTGCCGGCCCTGAGCATCAACTCCCGTTTACGGCACAACAATATTATCTATAATATATGTAACATGAAGTATAGAATTTCAGATATAAATGCACGCGTTTATCGATAAAAGAGTTGAGAATATGGGCCTAAATTTATAGCACACAGGCATACATATATGTGTGTATATGTACATGCAGGGTGTTTGAAACAAAAGTACCCAGCCGGAAAATGGGGATAGATTGGGTCAAACCGAGACGAAAAGTCATATACCATTTTGCAAGATTCGCAATAGTTAACGCGTTATTAATTAAGGGGTTACACCACTGTAGAGCACGAAAAAAGTAGGCATATTTCGGGAATTTTTTTTGGCGCAATAAAGAGATCAATCGAAATTCTGTAAAATGGGCTTTATAATTCTAGTAATGAAGTACACAAAATATTTTTTTTAATTTTGTTCATGACAAAATGGCGGCTGCGCAGCATTTCTCCGTCGGTGCCTTTTTTTTTAGGGGTCCACGGCCGGAAACCTAGCTCCCGCAATTTTTGACCTGGAACAAAAAACCAAAGTTTTTTCGATTCTATAGAACAACAGCAAGAGAGGTACGTAGGATTTTTTTGATATATTGATTTTTCGCGAAATGGTGCACTTTTGAAAAAAAAGTTTAAAATTTCATGAAGAAATTCGTCACAAAATTGTTTATAAAAAAAAAAATATGCAATATAAAAAAAAAATCCTACGTACCTCGCTGGAGAAAGCAATTTTGAATATACTTGTTAAATTTTCAGATCGATCGGTAAAGATTTGTTCGAGTTATGTTTCCGGCCAGTTCAAGAAAAGTGGTTTCGAGAAAAACGCGTTTAAAGTTTTAAGTACTGTAAAATCATATTATATTCTTATATACCTTTAATCTGCGATGCCTGCACCATACAATTGGCCTTCTAGATTGACATCCTCGTCCTCCTTTTCCTTTCTTAAGGCTTTCAACTCGATTCGAGCCTCTCTTGCGCCTTCACTCAACGATTGTTCCGCTCTCTTGATGCGCTCCGCGTCCACCTCCATGCATAGATTGTAGCTGTTTGGGCCAATTGTCATGCCCATAGTGTCGATTATGTGCAAAATTGAGGAAAATCCGTCATTGAACACACAAGTAGCAATATTTGTGGCAATATCTAATACTAATTTTCCACTAGATATTGATTTTGGAGCCATCGCCCATACGGTCGAGTTGAAACTCTCGTTGCTGTTCTGAGTAAATCCGCCGATGCAACGAGTGAGAAGATCGTCCTTACTCAATTCTTCGTACACTGGCTTTATAGCTTCGAAAACTTCTTTGTGCATAGGTTGTTGATGTTGATAATCGCCCAAAGTGTTTGTCGCTTTCGCTTTTTGCCAAGTGCACCATGAATCTTCTCCAATTGAGCACTTGTCGTGTTGCGGATTATTATCTGTAGATAATTTATGATACAATGTACCCCATATAGCGTTCTTCATCTTTTCAATCGAATCGCAATTTCTACGAATAGCTAATCCGTAATATATAGAAAGTTCGTCGATAAGCTTGCCTGTCAATTTTCCTTTTCCTCCAAGTCCTTTTTTAGCTTTTTTCAAATTACGGAGACGGGTGCCCATTCGTTTCTGAACATGATCTATGCATTCTTTTTTCTGTACTGTAATATCTTTGTAAGGCGCAGCATCTGTAATACCTTTAAAGGTCTTGGAATCGCCGTCGCCGATATAACTTACGTACTTCACGTTATGTAAGGTTTCAGAGCGCCGAAACATTTCAACAACTGCGTCGATTTCCATTTTTCCAGCCGATCCCTCGTGGTTTGCTTGGCATTCGCTCGCATGATTTTCTGACCATTCCGCATATTCTTCTGTTTCTTCTTTTTTCTTCCAATATTCACACGATTTACAATATTTTGATTTGACGATGACATCTATAACTTTGCCAGTGTACCAACCAATAAAAGAAACCAAGCCATACAAAGATGAAAATCCACGTTTTCGCCAAGATCCGTCGCCCAACACCGTGATTCCATTTTTGTCTCCTTCCTCAGCAGAAATTGTTTTTTCTTCTTTCGCTGCATTCGAAATACTGTTCTTACAAACAACTTCTGTTGCACTAGCAATGTTTTTAACGACCTTGTCATAAAACGATTGAAAGACCGGGCGGGGCAGTTCCATAAACGCACAAAATTTTTTTATTCCGCGTAAACCAACTCCAAGCAATCGCATGGCAAGCACAATTCTGCGGTTAATTTCGTAGGCATTCTTAACATATGGGCAACTTGTGGTATTTCTGTTTTTTCACACTTATCACAGGACACAACTATTTTAAATCCCAAACCTCGTATGCTTGTTTCAGTGAACTTCACTTTCGAATGGCACACTTTACAAACAACGACGTTCGAAATGGCGGCAAAAACTGATACAAAATTTAAGAGACGATAGCTAAAAGTAGAGTCCACTTCAATATCGTAAAAATCACGCTGCTTCAATTTCTTTGCCGATGCGCTGACATTCAAATCCTCGGGCGCTACCATTTCATGTCGATTCAACGGTCGTCTGCGTGACGCTTTCGGTTTCTTGCTGAATGCACTGTCAGTTTTTGATCCTTTTTCATAACGACCCGCTTTATCGTCACTCATGGTGAAAATCAATTGCAATTATCACTGTATTATATGAACTATTATACGAATATTACAAAACGTATACACGAAAGCAAAGCGTCCTTCTCAGCGGTCGATCTTCGCTTTACTAACAAAGGCTACACAGACGTTCTTCACATAAACATTACTAATACATTACTGACTCCTATAGTCATCCAGGTAAATTATTAACATTCTAGACTATTCGGGGGACAGTCCTTTCTCTATCAACTACCGTTGTAACGATGCACCCCTGAAGAGGCATCGTAAACTCCGGCTAACACCCGTCGGACCCCGCCCGGCCGAACACCCGCCGGGCGGAACTGTGGGCGCGATGCGCCCACCACCCATTTTTAATTACTTGTACCGCGATCTCGCCGTGAAACAGGCTCGAGACGCAGCGGCCGACGGGGCCCGACCGCCGCCGAGCGCCGCCGAACAACGCGAGCGCAACGACAGCCGCGACCGGCCCCATGTGCGAGGCCGACGGGGCCCGAGCGTCGTCGAATATAACCGAGCGCCGCTGACAGCCACAGCCACGCGCTCTTGACACACGTGTGCGCTGCTGTCAACCCCCACTGTGGGGACTGTAAAATAACGCTCGCGCGCGGTATAAAAGGCGCTCGCAAAGCCGAAATCGACACTCAGTCCTCTGCCTGAAAATAATTAGCAGTGATCGTGGTCGAGAGCTCTCTGTCCACGAACGAGCGCTCTCGTTGCTGCTTTCCCTTCAGCAAATCTCTTTCCTTACCTGCGAAGGCGAAAAACCGAGGTGGAGAGCTCTCCGTCTCGGTCGAGTGCTCTCGACGCCGACGCATCTCATCCTGGCGAATCGGGACGGACCGGTCCGTACGTCCGAACGTCCCCGACGCCGTTACACCCGCCAGTATCTTTACGTTAAATCCGCGATAGCAAACCGGGATCCGTATCTAGCCACGTCCGGGATATAAGCTACACGTGCCGCGCCGTAGCCTTCTCCGTAACTATAAGTGTACTCGTGTCCGTTTATATTTGATCACGCCGTACGGGGCCTCCGCGCCTCCGCAGTACCACGCCGGTATTCTCTGCAAGAATAGTTATATTCTCTTTTGTTTCGTTTATATTTCGTCGCACCGTACTGGGCCTCCGTGCCTCCGAAGTACCCCGCCGGTAACCTCTTCGATAATAATAATTATATCCTTTTCGTATATCGCGCCGTACTGGGCCATCGCGCCTCCGAAGTACTCCGCCCGTATTCTTTGTTAAGTTGCGAACATTCGATACTAATTATATTCCTCTCGTATATCGCGCCGTACTGGGCCACCGCGCCTCCGAAGTACTCCGCCAGTATTCTTTGTTAAATTGCGAACATATACTCTAAACAGTGGAAATCCACGTTCCAAACTCTAGTCACCATTTCTTTGTTATTTCTGTTATAATAAATTACTATTTATATTTTTAACT
The DNA here is from genome assembly GCA_035220615.1 of Leptothorax acervorum. Classification (NCBI taxonomy): domain Eukaryota; kingdom Metazoa; phylum Arthropoda; class Insecta; order Hymenoptera; family Formicidae; genus Leptothorax; species Leptothorax acervorum. The sequence goes on along the minus strand of JASTWQ010000470.1, from coordinate 140,730 downwards.
CGCCGATTTCTTGCGTCTACTGTCTCCGGACCTACCCTATTGAACTCCTGACCCAGCGAGCTAGTCCGCGTTCAATATAAAAGGCAGGTCGTTATACCGTTATACCTACTTCCGTACTCCAAAATTACAGCGCGCGCAGTGAACACAAAAGGCGCTCGGGGCATATCTGAGAGCGTTGCGGCAGAATTGAAAATTTGGACATTTAGACATTTTTGCCGCCCTCCATCTTTTGGTATATCATTTTTAAGACCCTAAAACACTTTTTAAGCAAAAAAAAAATTTTTCGTTTTTTTGAAAATTCTACAGTGGTGTAACCCCTTAAAACGTCTGAGCGAATGAGCGCATTAGAAGCGGTAGGCCGGACGCGGCAGGCACGCGGCGCGCGGCGAGGGCAAGCGATGGGCGGCGCGCGACAAGCGATGAGCGGCGAGCGGTGAGCGGCGTGAGGCAAGCGGTGATCGATGCGTGACATAATTATGACACCGCGCCGAAAAAGTATTAGCCCCTCGTCTTTTCGGTGGCAGGAAAGTGCGAGAAATGATATGCTATCATTTCCACACCACCTTGCGGTAGATAGCTTGGTGCGTTTTTTTTATAGTGATTTCCCCGGTAGGCCTAATTCACTCTCATTATTTAATGTAAAAATTGTTCGAAATGCTGTCCTCTCTCTCGTATGCACATTTCAGCCCTTCGTACAATAGCGCGTGTCGCACGGCACGCCATGTCCGGCGTAATGGTATTGAAGGCCGCAACAATAGCTTCACGTACCTCGTTTTCTGTACCATTACGCTGGTGCTCGATTAGACTTTTTATGTGTCCCCATACAAAAAAGTCTAATACATTTAAATCTGGCAACCGTGCCGGCCAGGAGATAGGGCCACCACGACCTATCCACCTATCCGGAAAACGCGCGTCTAATAATTCGCGTACTCGACGATAATAATGAGCGGGAGCGCCGTCGTGTTGAAAAATTAACTGCGCCCGCACGTGAAGGGGCACATCCGCGAGAAGTATTGGCAACTTCGTTATCAATAAAATTCGCATAGATATTGCCAGTTAAACGCTGTGGGAGAAAATACGGACCGATCTAGAAATATTGAATGAAAATGTGTCACTTATACAGCAAGAAAAAAATTGCTTTCTTTCTACTTTCACTTACCACTTGATTTCCGATCATTCCCATACATTTATGGTCCAACGATATTGAAACCCGCCTTCACGGATGACGTGCGGGTTTTCATCCGACCAGTATAAAAAATTACGGGAATTGAATACGCCATTTGGTGTAAACGTCGCTTCGTCGGTCCACAGAATAAAATCAGGGAAAGAGATATTCCGCTGAAATCGCGCGAGGAACTCTGCAGCGTATTTTTTTTCCGACGGTTATTACACTCTCAAATCACCGCGAATATGACAAGTTGTTAATGACGATACCTTCACAAAAGAATCTCCGTGGTTCTGCATCCCGCGCTAAAAGCTGTTGCACCCGCTGGTAGTGGTACGGATGCAATTGATTCTCTCGTAAAGTGCGATGCACCTCGTACTGAGAGAGGCCAAGTACGTGTGCTGCACGATGCACGCTGTACCCGGGGTTTTCGTAAAACGCGTCGAGTATTCTCTCTTTGTCTTAAACACGACGACGCACCGGTACACCTCTTGTGTTATGCACAAGACACCCTGTCTCACGCAATTTTTGCACAACACGAAAAACAGTACGATGTGTTGGATAATGTGCACGCCTGGGAAATTGTTCCGCATAAATCCGAGGCGCGGCACGCGCATTTTCACCCGCTAACCCGTAGGCTACTATCATATCGGTATATTCCTCCGAAGTAAATCGCATTGTCGCCGTCTATCACTTTGCGAACACGAGATTTATTCGCGACTGAACAGGAAAAGATCGTGTACGCGAATCTAGACAGAAACAATTGACTTTGTTTTTTGTTAAACAGTCGCCAAAAGTCAATTGTTTCTGTCTAGATTCGCGTACACGATCTTTTTCTGTTCAGTCGCGAATAAATCTCGTGTTCGCAAAGTGATAGACGGCAACAATGCGATTTACTTCGGAGGAATACACCGATATGATAGTAGCCTACGGGTTAGCGGGTGAAAATGCGCGTGCCGCGGCTCGGATTTATGCGGAACGATTTCCCGGGCGTGCACATTATCCAACACATCGTACTGTTTTTCGTGTTGTGCAAAAATTGCGTGAGACAGGGTGTCTTGTGCATAACACAAGAGGTGTACCGGTGCGTCGTCGTGTTCAAGACGAAGAGAGAATACTCGACGCGTTTTACGAAAACCCCGGGTACAGCGTGCGTCGTGCAGCACACGAACTTGGCCTCTCTCAGTACGAGGTGCATCGCACTTTACGAGAGAATCAATTGCATCCGTACCACTACCAGCGGGTGCAACAGCTTTTAGCGCGGGATGCAGAACCACGGAGATTCTTTTGTGAAGGTATCGTCATTAACAACTTGTCATATTCGCGGTGATTTGAGAGTGTAATAACCGTCGGAAAAAAAATACGCCACAGAGTTCCTCGCGCGATGTCAGCGGAATATCTCTTTCCCTGATTTTATTTTGTGGACCGACGAAGCGACGTTTACACCAAACGGCTTATTCAATTCCCGTAATTTTTTATACTGGTCCGATAAAAACCCGCACGTCGTCCGTGAAGGCGGGTTTTAATATCGTTGGACCATAAATGTATGGGCGGGAATGATCGGAAATCAAGTGGTAAGTGAAAGTAGAAAGAAAGCAATTTTTTTCTTGCTGTATAAGTGACACATTTTCATTCAATATTTCTAGATCGGTCCGTATTTTCTCCCACGGCGTTTAACTGGCAATATCTATGCGAATTTTATTGATAACGAGTTGCTAATACTTCTCGCGGATATGCCCCTTCACGTGCGGGCGCAGTTAATTTTTCAACACGACGGCGCTCCCGCTCATTATTATCGTCGAGTACGCGAATTATTAGACGCGCGTTTTCCGGATAGGTGGATTGGTCGTGGTGGCCCTATCTCCTGGCCGGTACGGTCGCCAGATTTAAATGTATTAGACTTTTTTGTATGGGGACAAATAAAAAGTCTAATCGAGCACCAGCGTAATGGTACAGAAAACGAGGTACGTGAAGCTATTGTTGCGGCCTTCAATACCATTACGCCGGACATGGCGTGCCGTGCGACACGCGATATTGTACGAAGGGCTGAAATGTGCATACGAGAGAGAGGACAGCATTTCGAACAATTTTTACATTAAATAATGAGAGTGGATTAGGCCTACCGGGGAAATCACTATAAAAAAAACGCCCCAAGCTATCTACCGCAAGGTGGTGTGGAAATGATAGCGTATTATTTCTCGCACTTTCCTGCCACCGAAAAGACGAGGGGCTAATACTTTTTCGGCGCGGTGTCATAATTATGTCACGCATCGATCGCCGCTTGCCTCACGCCGCTCACCGCTCGCCGCTCATCGCTTGTCGCGCACCGCCCATCGTTTGCCCTCGCCGCGCGCCGCGTGCCTGTCGCGTCCGGCCTACCGCTTCTAAAGCGCTCATTCGCTCAGACCTTTTAATTAATAACGCGTTAACTATTGCGAATCTTGCAAAATGGTATATGACTTTTCGTCTCGGTTTGACCCAATCTATCCCCATTTTCCGGCTGGGTACTTTTGTTTCAAACACCCTGTATATTGTATGCACTGTTCATCGCAAAACGATCCGCACCAGTTTTGAGACGCTTCCGACAGTTAGAAAACAGGTTGTAAGATGAAAATGTCTACAACACTATTTCTATTCCATTCAAGCTACAACCTCCAATAAAAGAAAATGGAAAAAACTATTTTTTCACAAAAAAATATCTTGAATTTTTTAAATGGAACCCCTTATTTTTTATTGCATATTCTTCTAGACCTTGAGGCGTTTTCAAAACACTACAATAAAGCTCTTTTTTTCTTGAATTTCCTTAGATATTTAAAATTTTGTAATAAGATTTTAGAAAATATGGAATATCTCGTAAAATATTCACTATTCGATGACTTTACCTTGATACTTCTATACGTACAATAATGAAAAAAATCGAATAATAATATTTATTTTTACATTTGCAATTTTGATTAAATACGTTTGCAAAATGCAATCAGTTGTTACAATAATTTTTTCTGTTCCTCTTTGCAACAATCGATTCCTTTTATTATTTGAAGTAACAGCATCAAGGTGAAGTCATGGAATAGTGAATATTTTACGACATATTTCCATATTTTACGTTGAAAATATTATGTGACGATACGCGTATTCGTCACTCGCGCTACGGCCCTGGCGGCCACCGCGCGCTGGTTCGGCGTGCACGCCTGATCAGCGTGCACTCCAGTGCCCGAGCGGTGGGGCGACCCGAGCGGTGGGGCGGCCCCCACCATCCGCGCTCGGGGTATAAATAGGGGACTCGAGCCGACACCAGGCACCAGTCCTGTCCTGATCCTGGTCTCGACACGACCGCTCTCCTGACCACGTTGGGCGCTCCCAACGTTTCTTCCTCCGTACAGAGAACGGGTGCTCCCGTTCTCACCTGGGTGCTCCCAGGGTACGGGCCGACCAGCCGGGCGCTCCCGGTTGGCTCTACCTGTCATCTCCTGCTTCGGGGTCGGGCGCTCCCGACCCTTTCCGCCGTACAGGCAACGGGTGCTCCCGTTGTCAAGCCGGGCGCTCCCGGTGTACGGGCCGCTCAGTCGGGTGCTCCCGACTGAGCTCCTACCCAGACCACCTGTCCGCGTTTACTCGCGATCCGTCAGGCAAGCGTGCCTCCGCGTTTACTCGCGATCCGTAAGGCAAGCGTGCCTCCGCGTTTACTCGCGATCCGTAAGGCAAGTGTGCCTCCGCGTCTACTCGCGATCCGTAAGGCAAGCGTGCCTCCGCGTTTACTCGCGATCCGTAAGGCAAGTGTGCCTCCGCGTTTACTCGCGATCCGTAAGGCAAGTGTGCCTCCGCGTTTACTCGCGATCCGTAAGGCAAGTGTGCCTCCGCGTCTACTCGACCGACACAGCGGCCCGACCGCATAATACATTCATACAGCGGCTCGGCGGAGCATACACGCCACACACACACACCCACACATTCATCTTGGTGTATCTGAAGAAAGGAATAAATTATTTATTTTGAAACCAACCAGTGTCTCCACGTTTTCTCACCCTGGCACGACGAGCTAATTCCGAGCGAGAAAACGCGTACCGTTACATGGCGCCCGAACAGGGACCGGATCCGTGAGGCACTGGTTTTCCGACCTAGCTCATGAAGAGCTGGATCTATCGATTAACGAAAGCCGAGTTGGCGGCCGAGTTAGGAAAACTCGGGATCGACCCGAACGGCCCGATAGACACTCTCCGACGCCGAATCCGAAATTTTGTGGACGCTGACCCAGAGTATAAATACTCCATGGAAAAGAGCGAACCCGAGGACGTGATGACCGAGGAAACGAGGACCGCCGGAACCGTTACGCCTAACCCGGCCGAGGTTATGAACCAGATCCGGAAGTGGGGATGCTACTTCGACGGAAAGGACCCACTCGCCTTTTTAGAGCGGGTGGAAGAATTACGGCAGGGATATGGATACACGGGAGGCCAGCTTTTGTTGGGACTGCCAGAGCTCCTGCGAGGGGATACCCTCCTCTGGTACCGGAATAACCACACGGCCTGGGACCACTGGGAGGATTTCTTGAGAGATTTCCGCGCCCAGTTCTTACCCCGGCGACACCGGGCACAACTATCACGAGAGATCCAGGGCCGGTTTCAAAAACCGGACGAGCCCTTCCATAAATTTGCAACGGCGCTTCTTACAAGCATGCGACGAGCCGGAGGATTCTCGACGGATGACCAACTCGAGCGGCTCTACGACAATATGAGCCCCGAATACAAATACTACATCCGACTGGATGACGTCACTAGTCTGGGGGACCTGCACGCCCGCGCCGCGGAATATGAAGCTATCGAGAAGCAAAACCGCGAGCGGAAAGCAGAACGAAAGGCCCCGGCCGCGACTCCATCCGTCGCCAGTACCACGTACAGCCGAGAAAAGTGCTGCTGGCGTTGTAAACAGCGCGGACACACTCGGGTAGACTGCACACGACCGGCCAGAAAATTCTGCTCCCGATGTGGAAAAGACGGCGTGCTCACCCGTGATTGCCACCCCACGCCGGGAAACGCCGCACGGGCCGGGGGCGAAACCGCCGCCACCCGGACCCCGCCTCCGTCAGAGTGACTTACCAGCCGCGGCCGCACATCTCCGTCCGCATACGACACCGCGCTATGCGGGCGTTGATCGACACCGGGTCCGAGGTATCTTTTATCAATACAGATACCGCCCGCTACGCAGAAAGTCTTGGATTCCCGATTAAGCAAGGGACAAGCTCCGTTCACTTGGCGGACGGGGGCTCAACCACGATACCCGGGACCATGACGCTACCAGTGAAAATCGGCCGGAAGGTGCTCAAGCACGACTTCCTGATTATGCCGTCACTACAGGGCGCCGTACTCATCGGCGTTGACCTGTGGACCCGGACAGGAATCGTCCTACGGGCCACCGCCCCGCGCCAGACCACGACCGCCGCCGAATGCGGAGCCGTGGCCCAGGGATTGGCCGCCCGCACCGCCGACGAGAAACGCCGGCTCCAGGAGTTCCTAATCAAGGAACTCGCCCTATTCGAGGGCATCCACGGCCCGACCGACCGAATATCGCACCGTATTCGGGTTAAGACCGACCAGCCCATCAAGCAACGATACCGACCCAGGAATCCGGCTATGCAGGCAATTATTAACCAAGAGGTGGAAAAAATGGAACGAGAAGGCGTGATCGAGCCGTCACACGGAGCCTGGAGCTCGCCAATCGTACTGGTCCGGAAGAAGGACGGAACATACCGGTTCTGTATAGACTTTCGACAGGTGAATAAAGTCACCGAGAAGGACGCCTACCCTCTGCCCCAAGTCCAGGCTACCTTAGACAAGCTCCGGGGAGCCCGTTACCTGTCTACGCTGGACTTGAAGAACGGGTATTGGCAGGTGCCACTAACGCCCGATAGTCGGCCCGTCACCGCCTTCACCGTGCCAGGGAAGGGCCTGATGCAGTTCCGGGTGATGCCGTTCGGCCTCCATTCCGCGCCCGCTACTTTCCAGAGGCTGCTCGACGAGGTCCTAGGGCCGGACCTCGCCCCGCATGTTTTGGTTTATCTGGACGACATCATCGTGGTCAGCCGCACCTTCGAGGAACACCTGCGGTTACTGGCCGAGGTGTTCCGTCGTCTAAGGGAGGCCAAGCTCCGCCTAAATCCGGAGAAGTGTCACTTCTGCCGAGACCAGCTCCGATACTTGGGCCACATCGTGGACCATTGCGGCCTCCGGACCGACCCGGATAAGGTAAGCGCCGTGGCACGATGGCACGCGCCGACGACCGTACGCAAGGTACGACAATTCCTGGGCATGGCCTCCTGGTACCGACGGTTTGTACCAGATTTTGCAACGGTAGCCGCCCCGCTTACCCGCCTGACCAGGAAGGGGATAAAGTGGACCTGGGGACCAGACGAGGAGACCGCTTTCGAACGCCTGAAAGAGGCGCTGACTTCCGCCCCCGTGCTGGCCTGCCCGGATTTCGACCGCCGGTTCATACTACAGACCGATGCAAGCTCTTACGGGCTGGGCGCAGTATTGACACAACACCAGGACGACGGGGAGCGAGTGGTGGCCTATGCCAGCCGGACGCTAAACGGCGCGGAGAAGAATTATAGCGCCACGGAGTTGGAGTGCCTGGCGATAGTGTGGGGCATACGGAAGATGCGGGGATACCTGGAGGGATACGCGTTTACCGTAGTGACCGATCACCAGTCCCTCCGATGGTTGCAGCACCTGGAGGAACCCACCGGCCGGCTGGGACGGTGGCTGTTCGAACTGCAGCAGTACGACTTTGACGTACGATACCGAAAGGGCTGCCTCAACAAGGTTGCCGATGCGCTCTCACGCCAGCCAGAGGTGTGCGGGGCGCAGACCGCCCCGCGGTGCCAGTGGTACCGACGGATCCTGACCGGCGTACGGCAGCGACCCGCCGAGTTCCCCGACTATCGCATCCGGGACGGCCGGCTGTATCGCCATCTACTGCACGACGTGGACTTTCGGGAGGTCGACCCGTCGGAGCAGTGGAAACGATGCGTCCCGAAGGAGGAACGGGCCCAGGTCATGCAGAGGCACCACGAGGACCCCACGGCGGGCCACTTCGGGGTCGCTAAGACCATCGCCCGCATGGCCAGACTAGTCTACTGGCCCGGGATGTTTCAAGACATCACCCGGTATGTCCGCCAGTGCCCGACTTGCCTAGCGCACAAGGCGCCTACGACCAAGCCGGCCGGGAACCTCCATACGGCACCTGTCGCCAAGCCCTGGCAGCAGGTAACCTTGGATCTCGTCGGCCCGTTGCCACGATCCACCCAGGGCCACGCCTGGCTGCTAGTTATGCAGGACCGGTTTTCAAAGTGGGTCGAGCTTAAGCCCCTACGCCGGGCTACCGCTCCCGCCGTCACCAAGGCCATCCTCGACCGGATCATATACCAGCATGGATGCCCCGACCAGATCATTTCGGACAACGGGACGCAACTGAGGTCGGTTCAACTCGAGGGAACCCTACGGGCATTCCGCATCGAGCACCGGACTACCCCCGTGAGAGCACCGCATTGCAACCCGGTCGAGCGCACGAACCGAACGCTCAAGACCATGGTCGCCCAGTACGTCGGAAGGAACCACCGACACTGGGACGAGCACCTGGCACCGTTACAGTTCGCCTACAACACCGCCCGACACGAGGCCACCGGGTACACCCCGGCGTATCTCAACCACGGCCGGGAACTCGCCCTCCCACACCCGGAGGACCGACGCCACGCCGCGAATGCGACCCCCCATCAGACCCGACGTCGGCTGGAAGACGCCTATGAGGTGGTACGGGTCAACCTGGCTCGGGCGTTCCAAAGACAGGAGGCGCACTACAACCTGAGGCGAAGGGATTGGAGACCCCGCGTCGGGGACCTGGTCTGGAAGAAGGAGTATCCGCTGTCAAAAAAGGCTACCGGCTTTAACGCCAAACTAGCCCCCCGCTATACCGGCCCTCTGGAGGTAAGAAAAATTATCTCACCCGTCATAGTCGACTTGCGCGACACCCGGGGGCGTTGGCACAGACACGTGCACGTACAGGACCTGAAGAACGCACCGGAGCCTTACGTGTCGGCTCTTCGGGGAATTCGCGCATAAACACCGTTCGAAGCGTCCCGTAAACATTGGTCTCCGTAAGCATTTGCGACCGGTATAAAAGCTCGCGGCGCGAGACAATTTTCAGTTGTTCCAGAACCGCTAGTCCGTCAAGGGGGATCCACACGCAGGGCGATATTGACGACGTCGACGACGACCTGTGGGAGGTACCGATCGACCCTGGGCCAACCACCAACCCAGGGAGCGCTCCCCCGCCGTCCTGGTGGTTCGGTTCTTAGGAGAGGTTCTTGTCGGGGTGACGCCGAGACTCGCCATCACGCCGCCATCTTCCTCGAGACGGTACCGGCCCGCCCAGCCAGACGCACCCCAGCCTGCGCCGCAACCACGCCGGGTCGCCCCTCTCTGACCCCGGCCCAACCGCCCGGTACATCAGACCCCTGCCCGTGTCAGCGGCTCCCGATGGATCCTGCGCTTCGACTAGGTTAAGACACTATGTAATAAAGCGGTTAAACCGATATCTATGTATGTATCTATGTATATCTGTATAGATAGTTCCTTTCCTAAAAAGGGGGGGTGATGTGACGATACGCGTATTCGTCACTCGCGCTACGGCCCTGGCGGCCACCGCGCGCTGGTTCGGCGTGCACGCCTGATCAGCGTGCACTCCAGTGCCCGAGCGGTGGGGCGACCCGAGCGGTGGGGCAGCCCCCACCATCCGCGCTCGGGGTATAAATAGGGGACTCGAGCCGACACCAGGCACCAGTCCTGTCCTGATCCTGGTCTCGACACGACCGCTCTCCTGACCACGTTGGGCGCTCTCAACGTTTCTTCCTCCGTACAGAGAACGGGTGCTCCCGTTCTCACCTGGGTGCTCCCAGGGTACGGGCCGACCAGCCGGGCGCTCCCGGTTGGCTCTACCTGTCATCTCCTGCTTCGGGGTCGGGCGCTCCCGACCCTTTCCGCCGTACAGGCAACGGGTGCTCCCGTTGTCAAGCCGGGCGCTCCCGGTGTACGGGCCGCTCAGTCGGGTGCTCCCGACTGAGCTCCTACCCAGACCACCTGTCCGCGTTTACTCGCGATCCGTCAGGCAAGCGTGCCTCCGCGTTTACTCGCGATCCGTAAGGCAAGCGTGCCTCCGCGTTTACTCGCGATCCGTAAGGCAAGTGTGCCTCCGCGTCTACTCGCGATCCGTAAGGCAAGCGTGCCTCCGCGTTTACTCGCGATCCGTAAGGCAAGTGTGCCTCCGCGTTTACTCGCGATCCGTAAGGCAAGTGTGCCTCCGCGTTTACTCGCGATCCGTAAGGCAAGTGTGCCTCTGCGTTTACTCGCGATCCGTAAGGCAAGTGTGCCTCCGCGTTTACTCGCGATCCGTAAGGCAAGTGTGCCTCCGCGTCTACTCGACCGACACAGCGGCCCGACCGCATAATACATTCATACAGCGGCTCGGCGGAGCATACACGCCACACACACACACCCACACATTCATCTTGGTGTATCTGAAGAAAGGAATAAATTATTTATTTTGAAACCAACCAGTGTCTCCACGTTTTCTCACCCTGGCATGACGAGCTAATTCCGAGCGAGAAAACGCGTACCGTTACAATTATTACAAAATTTGAAATATGTCAGGAAGTTCTTAACCAAAGAGAGCTTTATTATAGTGTTTTCAAAACGCCTCAACAAGAGCTAGAAGAATATGCAATACAGTGAATAGAAGGTTCCATTAAAAAAATTTAAGATGATAAATTCTTTATGAAAAAAGTTTTCCGCGATTTTCTCTTATTGTACGTTGTAGCTTGCTGAAATAGATAAATTTTCACATTACAATTTTTTCAAACTGTCGGAAACGTCTCAAAAATCGTACTGACCGTTACGATGACCACCCTGTATACACATATACATACAATATACATATGTCAGTGAAACAGAAATATCCGTTTCGATGCAAGAAGGCCGTAGCAATCCACAGTGGCTCAGTGGTAAGATGCTCGGCTCATCACCGGAGGGACTCAGGTTCGAATCCCCGCACCGGCAGGATATGTGGCCGCATCGTCCGCATCACCGAGATACGTCCTGTTTCCCATAAAAATTCACGCCAAAAACGGCGACAATCCCGCTGCCGGTGCATGAGAGGACGGCGAGAGCGACGGCGCCGCTGCCGGTGCACGAGGGGACGGCGAATGACAGGAGCACTTACAGAGCCACTGTGGATAGCTATTTTTTTAATTTTTTTTTAAATTTTTAATGTAGGTTTTATTCAATGCGCTTGCTGTAAACAAATATTATATTTTCAATATTTTTACGATAAATATTATTCTAAAATATGTAACGAGTCAGACAATTAATCTGATTCCGAAAACAAATAATACATTTTGCTTGTCAAATAAAATAAAATCTTATATATGAGTTTTTAAAAAATTTAAATTTTCTTATTGATTATCTCTGTATACTTCTTTTTTTGTAGATACTATAAAATGTTTATTGTATAGCAAAACAATTAAAATTTAATAAATTATACCTACATAACTTTTATCGTATAGCAAATAAATGAATTAAATAATTTTTATATATTCTTTCGCGAAGCTTGAAAGGGGTCGTATTATTTTATCATGGATTACTGGAAGGGTAGGACTATAATAAACGTCAGACTCAGCGAATTCGGAGGGGGCCATGTCTGGTGTTCTCCTTGTCAAATGAAATTTTTTCAGAAATGAAATTCATGATGTACATATATATATATTTTTTTTAATTTGTGGACAGTGTAAAGTTGTATTATACGATGTGACAGAGAAAATAATCGCTTTTTGATCTGTTATTTTTATAAATAACACAAATGTCATACAAATTCTTTTATAAATTGCTTTTATAAATTTTTTAGACGTCTTGCAACATGGCAACATTTCTTATCGACAAGTTGTACTTTATAGAAATTTTTGTAATATTTTGAATATTGGGCATTACTCGAAGTAAAATGTTCAAAATGCATCGGTTAGTACCACATTAATATTATATACATTTATATTATATTATTACGAATTAAAGATACACATTTGTCGGTATCATATTTTAGTGGCAATTACGTTTTTACAAAACCTGTGCTACGTTTTATAAATGCAGATATAGTGCTCGATATCTTCGGAAAAGGATGTTTGTCTCTGTCTTACAGTGTACACAAGAATTGCAGATAAAAGATCAAGAAAAACAATAAAAAATTATATATCTCGCCAAGAAACATACTGTGGGATAGAGTACGAATTTTCCGTCCCACCCGTCGTGTCAACCCGCGATATTTCGGCGGGCCTCGGCGTTGCCCGTAATAAGTCGGTTCTTCGGAGAATCGCGGGCGATCGGAAGGTAGTCTCTGAGACACCGTGCGAAAAAACACAAGCAATGCCGCTGTCGAGTCTTTTACTTTCTCTCCTAATCTGTATCAGCGTATTTAAAATATATATATCATCTTGTGGAAATTAATATTCTGAATTCTTACACCGAACCAAAACTAAATCCATATCCCACAAGTATTTTTGGGGGCTCGTCCGGGATACGCGTCGGATGGAGGGAATTGGACTTGGAGGTAGCGTGATGGTAAACGACGGCGGAGTCGCACGGGACGATGGAGCAAGAGATGTTGCACAAGCGGACGCCATGACGGTTGCCCAACTTAAAGACGAATTGAGACGACGTAAGTTGAGGACAGCGGGCAACAAAGCGGAGCTGGTGGAGCGGTTTCGCGCGGCGGTGCTTCTCGAGGGCCAGAAGGACGAAGACGCGAGCGACGACGACGACGACGACGACGACGACGATGTGCGCATTTGGGTGGATTGCGAGTCTGGTGATGAGACGGAGTTCAGCGATGCATCGGAAGGCGGGCGGAGGCGAGGACCGTTGCACGGGCCGTCACAAGGACGTGAGAGATGTTTGCTAACATTTAAGGACGTTGAAGACGCTATCGATACATTTAGCGGTGATGATAGCAAGAACGTTAAGCAGTGGGAGATTTCGACGAAACAGCAAGCCTGTGCCAGTGGAGCGACGTGCAAAAGACGATATACGTAAGGAGACTTTTGCGTGGATCAGCGTAGCTATTCGTGAAGTATGAAGCACGAGGGAGGACGTGGAAGGACATCAGAACTGCCTTGAAGCGCGAGTTTTCCCAGAAGATCGACAGTCACAATGTACATTTCCAATTGCAAAGGAGGAAGAAGAAGGCCGACGAGACGTATCACGAGTACTGTTACCAGATGATGGAAATCGCTTCCAGGGCGAAATTAGAAACCAGCGCGGTAATACAATACATAATAGACGGCATAGCGGACGATGAGGTAAATAAAATTGTTTTGTACGGCGAAAAGAGTGTTTCTGACTTGAAACGTAAACTAGATGTACATGAAATGATGAAAAATAAGTTTAAGCATTCTAAGACGGATGATCGGAAAAAGAAATTTGTACGTGCGGAAAACGATAATAAGTCAATTGATAAGCGGTGCTATATTTGCGGCGGTAAGAATCATTTAATCGCGGAATGCCCGGTTAAAGAAAGGGGCGTTAAATGTTTTCGATGCGGCACGCACGGACATATTGATGCGAAATGCCCTACGGTAGATAATAAACAGACAAACAAAGATAAAAACTGTAACGCGACGCAAGGTGAGACGAAAAGTTGCTGTAAAACCGTTGCGATAAACTCAGTCGAGTTATCGGCTTTAGTCGATACCGGGAGCGACATTAGTTTGATGCGTGCGGATTCTTATGTCAAGGTCGGAGCGCCGGCGCTAATTAAGCGACAAATAACATTTCGCGGTGTTGGCTCAAGCGAAAATATAACGTTAGGTGAAGTATGTTTTGACGTTTGTGTCGATGGATGTTTTTTCGGCGTAACATTTCATGTAGTCCCCAATGCGCTGTTGCAGCACGCGATTCTTATCGGAACAGATTTCTTAAACAACGTTGAACTGCAAGTAAAAGAAGGTGTCGTTAAAATTTTAAAGATTGCTGAGACATTCCCCGAATTGCCTGCTGTAAACATGATTGACCTCGGCGGTGAAGTAAATGGTGTAAACATAGAGCACATTAGAGATCGAGAATGTAAAGACGAGCTAAGAAAAATAATATCGAGTTATAAACCCGAGAAGGTTCAAGACGTAGGTATCGAGCTAAACATTGTGTTGAAGGGCGAGATTCCTGTATACCAGCGTGCTCGTAGGTTAGCTATATCCGAACAAAGAACGCTTGACGAACAAATACACAGGTGGTTGGACGAAGGCATTATTCAACAATCATATTCCGATTATGCCAGTCCGGTTGTACTGGTTAAGAAAAAGGACGGTACTATGAGAGTATGCGTTGATTATCGGAAACTTAATGAGAAAATAGTAAAGATGCGATATCCTTTGCCGATCATAGAGGATCAGATCGATCGTTTGCGAGGAGCTGAAATGTTTAGTACAATAGATCTCGAAAATGGATTTTTTCATGTTCGCGTAGCGGACGATAATCGCAAATATACGGCGTTTATAGTTCCTAATGGTCACTTTGAGTTCTTACGTATGCCTTTCGGATTGAGTACGGCGCCGGCATATTTTCAAAAATTCGTTAACGCGGTATTTGCTGATTTAGTGGCGAGGGGTGTCGTGTCGATATATATGGATGATTTTATTATTCCGTCTAAAAATCGTCAAGAAGGGCTATTACGTCTAAAAGAAGTATTACAAGTAGGGAGTTCGTACGGGTTGAGGATAAATTGGAAGAAGTGCCAGTTTTTGGTAACTAGAGTTAATTATTTGGGTCTTATTATAGAAAACGGAGATGTTACACCTTCCGATGAAAAAACTAACGCGGTAAAATATTTTCCTATACCGAGCGATAAAAGAGCGGTGCAAAGCTTTCTAGGGTTGACTGGCTATTTCCGAAAGTTTATCCCGGGATATGCATCCGTTGCGCATCCGTTGACCAATCTATTAAGAGAGGGGGTTAAATTTTATTTTGGGGACAAGGAGACACGCGCGTTTGATCAGTTGAGAGAGGCTTTAGCGAGAAGACCTATTTTGCGAATTTATTGTCCGAGTGCGGAAACTGAGCTACACACGGACGCCTCGTCACAAGGCTATGGGGCTATTTTATTACAAAGAGATAGCGAAGATCGTTTTTTCCACCCGGTGTACTATGCGAGCGGCAAAACCACCGATAGCGAGGCAAAATTTCATAGTTATGAGTTGGAGGTTTTAGCAATTATTAAGACGCTGCGAAGATTTAGAACTTATTTAATAGGTATACCGTTTAAAATTGTAACGGATTGCCAAGCGTTCACGCAAACGATGAAGAAGACGGACGTCTACACGCGGATTGCGCGATGGGCTTTGTTCCTGCAGGATTTCCAATACGTTGTCGAACATCGGCCTGGGAGGAGTATGCGACATGTCGATGCGCTCAGTCGAAATGCATTGCCAGCTGCAATGCTCATAACGGAATGTCAGGAGGGCATCATTGCAAGGCTGCAAAGAAACCAAGCAGAGGATGAGGAGTTGTCGGACATCCGAGATCGAGCAATAAATAACCAAGCTGAACGATACGTCATCAAGAATGGACTTTTACACAAGGAACTGAACGGGGATACGCTAATTGTTGTTCCAAAGTTAATGCAAAACAATATTATACGACAGGCTCACGAGCGTGGTCATTTCGGTCCAGATAAAACTGAGAAGCTGCTGAAGATGAACTATTGGTTCAAAGGAATGCGTAGTAAGGTCGAGAAGATCATCCGAAATTGTATTAGCTATATTCTGGCCGAGAGAAAATCTGGAAAACAAGAAGGCTATTTACATCCTATCCCAAAAGGTGAGAGTCCGTTGGATACGTATCACGTGGATCATTTGGGTCCTCTGCCGTTCACAAGAAAGAAGTATCGCCATTTATTCGTCGTGGTCGATGCTTTTACGAAATTTGTCTGGTTATACCCCACAAAAACCACAAGCACAGCCGAAGTACTAGACAAATTGACGCAACGACTGCTGTTTTCGGAAACCCGAGAAGGATAATTTCCGATCGAGGAACGGCGTTCACCGCGCATGATTTTGAAACTTATTGTAGAGACGAAAATATTGAGCATGTCACCATTGTTACCGGAGTCCCACGAGGAAACGGGCAAGTTGAGCGAATTAACCGTACTCTGATTCCAATGTTGTCAAAGCTGTCAGCACCGAATCCTGCTCAATGGCATAAGTATGTAGCGCGAACTCAGCAATATCTAAATAGCGTACCGTCGAGAAGCACAGGCGCCTCACCTTTTTATCTTTTGTTTGGTACAAAAATGAAGACGAAAGAAGATCTTATACTTAAAGATCTTCTTGAAGAAGAAGAAACTGCGCTGTTCTTGGAGAAACGTAGCAAAACACGACGACAGGCAAGAGAAGCAATCGCTAAAATTCAGGAAGAAAATAAACGGAGCTATGACAGGAAGAGAAGAGCGCCAAATACATACAAGGAGAATGATCTGGTTGCCGTTAAACGAACACAAGGCGGACCCGGGTTGAAGTTTGCGGCGAAATACTTTGGCCCATATCGAGTTAAACGAGTTCTTCGGAATGACAGATATGTAGTGCAGAAGATTGGCGAAGGAGAGGGTCCTCGTATGACATCCTCGGCGGCAGACCACATAAAACCTTGGAGCGATGCTGTTTTGGAGTAGACATTTGAGGCCAGATGTCGTCGGATAGCCGAGTGTGGGATAGAGTACGAATTTTCCGTCCCACCCGTCGTGTCAACTCGCGATATTTCGACGGGCCTCGGCGTTGCCCGTAATAAGTCGGTTCTTCGGAGAATCGCGGGCGATCGGAAGGTAGTCTCTGAGACACCGTGCGAAAAAACACAAGCAATACCGCTGTCGAGTCTTTTACTTTCTCTCCTAATCTGTATTAGCGTATTTAAAATATATATATCACATCTTGTGGAAATTAATATTCTGGATTCTTACACCGAACCAAAACTAAATCCATATCCCACAATACTGCTAAATAATTTAGCTTTATAATGCGATTATCACGAAAATGTCAATTACCGTTTACATATTCAACTCATGTATACACTGTGACATGCAAAAAAATATTCCTTTTACAAAGATATTGAGCATTATAGCTTCATAGAATGAGTTATAAAACATAGCGCAGACTTCGCGCAGAAAAATCATAATGGCCAATATAATATGATACCGATAAATGTGTTCCTTTCATTCATAACAATATAATATTAATATATCTAACATGAATATGCTACATATATGTATTATGACTATTTTAGGACGAGTATAATGCCACATTCAGGTTATTACAAAAGTCCTCAATTAGTACAACTTTTCAAAAATCTAATCTTGCCATGCTCCAAGAGGTACTACAAATTTCATAAGTTGTAATAGATTTTTAACGAATTTTTATATTTTAATTTAAACAAACGGCAAACGACGAAAAACAATTTCTTTCTCTGTAACATCGTATAACACAAGTTCAGACTGCCCAGAATTTAAAAAATACATATATACATTATGTATTACATAACAGAACAAATTTTATGTGAGTAATTTTTTGAACATTGAGTTACTGAAGAATATGATTTTCTTTCAAAAATTACACTGTCAGAAATATTTATCATAGGCCTCAACAAAAAATTCGTGTGTTCTCTTATTCAGATTACTTGTCCGAAACAAATTGTAAAAAATATTGGAGTACGTCACGGTCAAAACATGAAAATGTCTGTTAATGCCGATTTTGTGCGAAAATTGGACCAAATACCCGAGATTTTAAAAATAGTATCAAATCACGGTGAGAGGATTGCGGCGTTGGAAGCTCGTGGCGCGCATTTATTTGGCTCTCAACATACTGATCGTGAGTCGTCTGCTGCATCGCGAGTCTCGCGAACTTCGGAGATTATAATTTCTGGGATTCCATGTTTTCTAACTGACACATCCGGAGAGCTTATCACCTGCGTTTTTTGCGCGCTTGGTATATTGCAGCTGGCTTCCGATGTTCTCGAGACTTGTGATGTGGGGGGGAGTTATACGTCCGCGGTGCGTGATGTGGCGCCTGGCACCGTTTCTGCCTCTGATCTTCAGGCTGGCACTGCTGGCCGTAGGAGATCTATCATAGTCGTACTCAAGTCGCGGGAGATTCGCGACTATAATCTCAGAGTTATGCGCCGTAAACGCCGACTTACTGTTAATGAGGTTTTCTCAAGAGATATCCCTGGGTATATTTATGTTAACGAACTCCTTCCTACTGATATTTATAATTTGTTGCGTCAAACTCGAGTTAAGGCTAGGCAGTTGTCCTTTAAGCATGTGTGGAACAAGGACGGCCGGATTTTTGTCCGTAGTGACCATGGTCAGTCTCCCATTCTGATTGCTACTGAGGCTGATTTAGCGGGGCTTCAGTGACCTATGGTGGATGTTGGCTGTGTTCCTTCTGCTTTGCATGATTGTCTTGTGATTGCTCACCTTAATGCTAACTCCCTTCCTGCCCATCTTGAGTCAATTCAGGCTTTCTTAGCGTCTAAATTTCTTCACTTTATCTCAATTTCTGAGACCTGGCTTCACTCACATGTTTCCGATAATCTTGTTATTCTTGACATTCGTAACGGCACATGCGAGCCTCTTTTATTCACCACTATATGAAATTTTAAGTTAATGATTATATTTTTACGATAAGCTTTTTCAATTAATGTTTAACATGATAATTGCTTTAGGCTTAAGAAAGTTCTACACGGTCCAGTTCATGTGGTTGCATTTTATGTTCTTTTTGTTGAGAGAGCACAACGACGGAATTATCGTTGATACATAATTCTTCAACAGTATTTCAGATAATTTATACTTTTCCAATGAAATCTGGTTATGCGACGCAATATAATCATAATGTATATGTATATTCAAACACGTTTTATTCGATTTATTTAGTTTTATAATATGTAATGAAAGCATTAGCTAGGTATGGAAATAATATTATTATTTCTTCGCGATATTAGACGTTACTATCTTCATTGTTTCCATTTTTACTTACTGCTTTATTGGTAGCTATCACACTGCGTCTTGTATCTTTTTAGTTCAAACTTATACCAACTTCTGTCTTTTATATTTCGCTCTTGTTTACATCATGTGTATCTTTATTTTATTCATTACTTGCCTAAAGTCTTGACTGTGGCATAATAAATAATCAATCAATCTCTCTCTCTTTCTCTCTCTTTCTCTCTCATAAAGCTGGGTCTAATCAACCAAATCTTAAAGAATTATATATGAAATAGGGGTAGAAAAGACTGAAGAATATAATAGAATTAGAAATGTTGCCAAAAATTAATACCAAATTGTCAAAATATATCAATTTATGAAAAGTCTGAATTGTTGAGATTTAAGATGTAGCCCTTAAAGGTTAAAATTTTAAAATATTGGCAATTTCTCTAATTCTATTATATTCTTCAGTCTTTTCTACCCCTATTTCATATATAATTGGTTAAGATTTGGTTGATCAGTTCTGAAGTTATAGAAATTTCAGTAAATTTAGCACAGACATACATACATACACATACACACACATATACACACACAAACGGACATTTTTTAAAATAGCAATTTTTTGACGTTTTAGAACATTCTGAACACATTAGCAACGGCAACTAAAAAAAAAATTTTTTTACGAAAACAAAGCTTCCTCTATAAAGAAGCAAAATAAAAAAAAATAGAAAATGTAAATAAAAAAATGTAAATAATTAAAAAATAAAATGTAAATAATAATTTTGTGTATTAATAAATTATTTCTAACTTACCCATTTTTTTTGTTTTATACAAAAGCTGAAAGATTAAATTATACGATTACGAGAATTGATGTTTTACCTTCCTTCTTTCTCTTATTTCTAATGTACACATAATATTTATACATAATATTCGTGACCAACATGCTTAATTTGTTTAATTATTTATAACAACTGTTCAAGGGCGGCAGTGCGGTCTAGTGGTAGAACCAAGACTCGCAATCTGGAGAACCAAGTTCGAGGCCACTTGAGCACGTAAACATGGAATTTATTTCCGAAAGCTGCGCCCCCCCACGCGAATGGATTCTCAAATAGGAAAAAACTAGGCTCCGTCTTTCGGAAGAGACGTTAAGCTGTTGGTCCAAAGGTTAAAGTGTTGAGTGTGGAGATGAGGTAGTGGTAAAGGGTTGGGAACGTCCCTACAAAACACCTTGCAACCTCGAGGGGAGTCAAAAACAAATTTATAACAACTGTTCAAAATTACGTCCCTCTGCTTCGATGCAAGCGGCAGCTCTTGCAATTATATTGTTGTGAACGCGTCTCAACATTGCTGCATCAATATTTACAACGCCAGCATGAAGCCTCGCAATTTCCTCTTCCGGATTACGCGGATCGTTAGTATAAACGATATTTTTTAGATGCCCCCACAAAAAGAAATCCACTGTAATTAAATCAGACCTATTAGGCAAATAATGAGAGTGTCACTTATCGTATCGCAACGAATAATTTAGGTAAATAAATACTTTACCTTGGAGGCCACGCTATGAGACCATATCTTCCTAACCAGCGGTTTGGAAACATTTGATTTAAGATGTTTCTTGCTCCTCTTGTACTATGTGCAGGACATCCATCGTGCATAAACCACATTCTTTGACGTGTGTACAACGGCACTTCTTCGAATAATTCCGGCAAAATATCTTCCAAAAATATTGAATAGTTTTCACCCTGCAACATATTCACAAAGAAATTATTTTTGGTACTTTGCATATGACACATTTGAAATAAATATGTATACCGTATATTTTTCTCGCGTACATTAAGATAATTTTGAAATAAATGTGATCCCACGACTCACAGTGGTCTATTTCCCGAAAGAGGTGAACTTTATTCACAGTAACCATTAGATATATGAAATCGAGTGTTTCTTAAGTTTTCAAACATGGCGAATCCATTTTTAAGGTTGTTTTGGCTTCAAACCCTAACCAAAAGGTGCTACAGGGGGTCAGAACGTTGAAAATTATGAATTAGCTCATTTCAACTTTAATTACATCAACAAATGGGTTTTTCAAGTCGCTGAATCTAATTTTGAGGTTGTTTTGGCGCTCTCGCCCCGGGGCAGGGGAGCGATTCCCTGCTTCGGGGAAGCATGGCCCATGCCACCGAGCGCGTCCCCGGGTTGCGGATAGGGGAACGGCCTCCAGACATGGAGGTTACCCGTGAATAACCCTTTCGGGGGGAATAAGCGGGCGCGGACAAGGGCACAGGGAGGGCGCGGGCGGGTGTGCCCCCTTTGGGCGTTGTTCCTGGCTTCCGGGGCGGGCGTGGCTTTGTGCCGCGTTCGTTCTGGCGTCGGGTGCGGCCCTGGGGGGTGCACCTTCCTGCGGACGGGAGCCCGGCGACTCCCTTAGGGACCTGGGGTCCCAATCGCCGGTAGGGGAAGGCGACCCCGACTACAAACGCCCGGCCGGCCGGGGCCGTTAGGAGGGAGCTTGCTCCCTCCACCGAGCCGCGGGGTGGGGATAGGATGGGGGTCCCCCGTCTCGAAGCGGGCAGGGATGCCGTCCCGCTGAGAGGGAGGGGAAGATCCCGCACTTCGGACCCATTGCACGCCGGTGTTCCGGCAGGGGAAGAGAGCGGGATTACCCTTCTCGTCCCGGGTCTCGGACGTGGTCCGTGACCAGGGGCGGGGAGGAACCCACACTCACGGCTGCACACCGGGGACATGGTCCCACGGTCCGTGAGGGGTGGAGGGTCGTCTGGGCCGCTCGGACGTATTCCGAGGTCGGGGCCAGGCGACCTGGGACGATGGACCGCCCGGGCCGCTTTGCGGCTAGGTCGGTTCGGCTGCCTTGGCAGCAGTGAGGGGCGGGCAGGCCGGGCTCGGTAGCTTATTAGCAACCGGCCTAGGGGAAGGAAAACCCCGAAATTGAACCATACACACACATGTACACTCCTACACACCACACTCACAATCGGGTTCCGCGGGTTTCCGCCGGAGGCCTCCGGGAGCCTGGGTTGTCGTGCGCGCGTCGTGGCAGAGGGTACAGCGGTTAAACAGGGTTTTGTCGACATTTCCCTGGACGCCCGATAGTACAGGGGCCCGGGTCGGCCTGACCAGCATGACCTGGCTGCCCCACCAGCGGGCGAATAATCTCGCGGGGGCGAGTACTGCCGGTTGGTGACCGGACGGGACCGTGCTCGTTCTCGCGGGGGCCACCGCCGAGGCCACTGTCCTTCGCGCGCTCGATGCTCCTGGGTTTCCCGGATCCTCCGGTAAGGGGCTTCGCGGGCCCGTGTACACACACACTCACACACACGTACACAGATTGACTAGGAGGAGTTAAAAAGAAAATATATATGAAAATGTCTATAACAAAGGAAATAGGAATGAAAAATGTCGAGCAGATGTCCGGGGTTTCCCAGCCCCAAGTGGTGGTGGAGAGGGTTTCGAGCGCGAACCCCTCTAAAGACAGGCCCGCACCGAAGAGTGTGCAAGAAAGGCGGGCAAGGGAGGCGGCCGACGCCGCTGACGCTGTCAGCGGTACGTCTACCGGCCTCCGAAGCGGCTCACCCGACGTAACGGGTGAGAAGGAGAGGAAGGTAGGCGGGTGGGTCGTCTTCTCCAAGGCCAAGGAGGACATCGCGGCCTTGGACAGGGTGATCCTCCAGCTGAGACGCAGGGAGGTCCCCCCGGCGTCTAAGACAGAGGAGACGCGGGGCCGTAAGCCCACGGAAGGGGCCTACTATGTTAAGAGGCTCGAGGAGCAAAGGCGGGAGATTGCCGGTCTTCTCGAGGACTTCAGGGGCGTCGTAAACGCATCGGCACCCGTGGACCTGTCGAAGAACAGGAAGATCCTCGAGAGGAAGGCGGCGGAGGAGTACCGCCTGACTCCGATAGAGACCCTGCCGGGGATCATCCTGGAGGGCGTCCGCGACATCGACCGGGTGGTCGGCAAGTCGGGCAACCTTCAGGGGCCCCTGCAGGGGGTGCTGAACAGGGCCGCGGCGAACATCGCGGCCGCGGTCGGGCACCTGGCCCAGAGGCAGGCGGGCTCGTCCTCCAACGACGAGAGGGAAGTGGAGTTGGAGGACCTGCGCGGCAAGATCTCCTCCCAGGAGGAGGAGATCAGAAAACTTAGGGAACAGCAGTCGCAGCACGCGTTGCTGCAAAATAAGGTACGGGAGCTGGAGCAATAGCTCCAGCAGATACAGAAGGAGGGACCCCAAGCCGGGGAGTCGGCCTCCCGGGACAGGGCGGCCAAGAGGGCTAGGGTGCTGGCCATCTCCTCGTCGGAGGAGGACCGGCCCCCTTCAAAGATGTTGGCCGCGCGGCCCTCCGTGGGGAAAACGACGGAGCCTAGCCCAGCGATGATGGAGGTGGACGCCGAGGAGGAAAACTCCTGCGAGCGCCACCGGGAGGAGATCGCGAGGGAGGGGCTTCCACCCCTGTACAGGCCGCCTGTTAAGGGGAAGCGGGCCCTGTTGGAGGAGGCAGTGCCCCCCAGGAGGGAGGCCGCGCCTGCAGGCGGTGGAGCCCCCACCACGGTGGCAAGACGTCCGGAACGGATCCCCCCCCCCCCGGGCCGTCGAGGACCTGAGGAGGCAGTTGCTCCGGATAGTGGAGGGCACGATGGCGTCCTGTAGGGGCAGGCTGCTGGAGGAGATTGACCAGGGGCTGAGGAGGATTGTCCCAGCGCCCGGCCCTGTGGCCCCGTCGCCGGCAGGGGAGGGGATACCCCATCCCCCTGCGACAGGGGCCGATTGGACGGTCGTCCCCTCAAGGAGGGAGAGAAAGAAATGGAAGAAGGGCGCCAAGCCTCCGGCGGGGGAGCCGGTCGGGGCGGCCCTCTCGAGGGGGATGGCAGGCGGGGGTACCGGCAAGGGCAGGAAAGGCCCGCACCCCCAAGACCCCCGGGCCATGCCCCTTCCCCCCGCCGGATCATACGCTTCGGCGGTCGCCGGCGGGGTCGGGGGAGGAATGAGGGTGGGGGTGAGGCAGGTGCCGCCCCCCCCGGGACGGGCCGTCACCGCTACGGGAGTGACCGGCGGGCCGGGTGCCGGGGTTGCGTCCCAGAAGAGGGCCGGTGGTGGGGGGGGCCACGACGACCCCACTGCCGGGCGGGTCGGGGAAACGCAGGGTGCCGAAGACAGCGGCGGTCACCCTGACCTGCCCGGAGGGGAGTTACGGGGAGGTGATGTTGCTGGTGAGGCAGGGCATCAAACTCCCCGAACTGGGGATCGAACCCCCTTTCAATATTAAAAGAACGGCGACAAATGCCCTTAACATCGAGGTAGCAGGACCGGACTGCGGCACCAAAGCGGACGCCCTGGCCGAGAAGATGTCGGCGCTGCTTGCCGGCAAGGAGGGCGTCCGCGTCGGCCGTCCGGCGATGTCCGCTGAGCTAAGGCTCAGCGGACTCGACGACTCGGTGCTGGGCGGGGAGGTGAAGGAGGCATTGGCCGCCAAAGGCGGGGTGGTCCCCTCTAGCATCGCGGTGGGGCCGCCACGGCGGGCTCACGATGGGCTGAACACCTTTTTCGTTAGGTGCCCGCTGGCGGCGGCAAAGGTGGTGGCGAGGGAGCGACATATCTGCGTGGGGTGGGTGAGGGCGCGAGTCGAACTGCTCGACAGGCGCCCTCTCCAGTGCTACAGGTGTCTCGAGGTGGGTCACACTCGAGCCACCTGTAGCAACGAGGTGGACCGCACCGGTAGCTGCTACCGGTGCGGCGTAGTTGGCCATCAGCCCCGCACGTGCGCGGCCGCGCCGAAATGCGCGGTCTGCGAGCGTGCGGGTCGCCCCTCCGACCACCGGATCGGGGGGAAATCCTGTACCGGTGGGAGGGGGGGAAAGAAGGGTGCAACCGCCGCCCCGAAAAAGGGGAAGGGCAAGAAGCCCAAAGCCCCCTCGACAGGGGCGGCGGACGCAAGGAGCGCTCCCACGTCGGAGGCGCCAACTTCGGGGACCCGTTCCACGGGCCCCCGAATTACGAGTGTGGAACCCGCAATCCTCAGTCTCGCAATGATTAGATCGTTGCAGGAGGGGATTGCGGGGGCCATGGGCGGGGCGGAGACGGCGGCGGCCGAACTGAGAGCGGAGGCCGCGGCCACGAGTGCCGTGGCGGACGCCGCTCTCGGGTGGCTCGCCGGGTTCGCCACGGGGGACGGTTCCGAGGGTTGGGTGGACCCGCGGGACGAGGGTGAGCCCCCTGCCGGGCCCGGCTATATCGGAGGAGGGGCCGCCTCGGCGGCAACGGAGAGGAAGGTGCCGGAGGACCAGATGGATTTTGCGGAAGATCAATGTCTGTAAGGGTCCTCCAGGCGAACCTGAACCACGCCCGCGCTGCCCAGGATTTGTTCACCCACACGATGGCGGAGCGCGGGTGTGGTTTGGGGATAGTCGCGGAGCCGTATAGGGTCCCAGCAGCCCACCCCTGCTGGGCCAAAGACCGCAGTGGTTCCGCGGCTATCACATGGCGGGCACTGCCACATGTCCCCCCGTGCACTCGTGGTGAGGCCGGAGTGGGTTTCGTGGCGGTGCAATGGGGGCCCATCTCCGTGGTGGGCGTTTACACCCCTCCGAGTTGGGACCTGGCCAGGTTCGAGCGGACGCTCCATGATATGGAGGGATGCGTCCGCCGATGTCCCACTGGCCGGGTCATAGTGGCGGGGGACTTCAATGCGAAGTCTACGCTTTGGGGTTCCCCGCGCACTGACGCAAGGGGCAGCGTCCTGGAGGGGTGGGCGGCGGGGCTCGGCCTGTGTCTTGTGAACACGGGCCGAATAAGCACATGTGTGCGCCGGCAGGGGGCCTCGGTGATCGATCTCACCTGGGCGACTCCCCCTGCCGCGCGCGAGATACACGGCTGGAGGGTGGCCACGGACCTAGAGTCCCTGTCTGACCACCGGTATATAGAGATGATGGTCCGGGCCACTCCTCCGGCAGTGCTGTCCCGCCGCCGCGCCGCGGAGAAAACGCGGCGGAGATGGGCTCTCAAGAGGTTGGACCGGGATCGCCTACAGGCGGCGATCCTGGTCCTAACTTGGGGAAGGGCGGAGGGCGACGCCTTTGCCGAGGGATTGGGGGAGGTGGATGTGGACGCGGAGGCGGATCGTCTAATGGAGGCCGCGTCGCAAGCGTGCGACGCGGCAATGCCCCGCGTCCGCACCCTTCCCCCCCGACGTGCCGCCTATTGGTGGACGGGCGAGATCGCCGAGCTTCGGCGCTCGTCCGTTCGCGCGTGCCGGCGGTGGCTGAGGGCCCGCGCTGGGCGCGGTTATCCGGGACAGGGGTCTGAGGTACACGGACCGGGACGGAGTCCTGAGGATCAGGCTCGTTGAGCGCGGTGTCCCGCAGGGGTCGGTGTTAGGGCCCCTGCTGTGGATCATCGCCTACGACCTGGTTCTCGGGGTGGCCCTCCCAGAGGATGCTGGCTCACGGGATATGCAGATGACATATTCCTGGGGGTCAGCGGGGAGGGCTGGCAGGAGGCCATCAGGCTGGCCAATGTGGCGGCGGCGAGCGTGGTGCGCGCCATTAGGGCGCTGGGCCTGAAAGTGGCCCCCCATAAAACGCAGGCGACCCTTTTTCATGGTCGTCTTGCGGGGGGGTCACCGCCAGCGGGGCTTAGTGTCCGGGTGGAAGGGACGGAGGTCCCGATCACTCCCCACCTCCTATACCTGGGGGTTTGGATTGACCGGAAGAGGAGCTTCGGCAAGCACGTCACCCGCGTGGTCTCGCGAGCGAGGGTAATGGCCAACAGCCTGGGAAGGCTGTTGCCCAATATTGGCGGGGCCAGCGGGTATGTGCGTCGCCTCTACGTGGCAACGGTCCACTCGGTGCTGCTGTACGCAGCACCGGTGTGGGAGGAGAAGGTGGGCAGCAATGCCCGCCTTGGTGGGCAGCTGGCGGCGGTCCAAAGGCTTATAGCCAACAGAGCCGCCAGGGCCTACCGGACCGTGTCACACGTGGGGGCGACTACCCTCGCCGGAATCCCCCCGATTCACCTGGTCGCCAGGTCACATACACGCGTGTACACGCGGACCAAGGCGATCAGGGACGGGGGGGGGTGTCATCACGGCGAGGGTTAAGAGGGCGCTGAAGCTCCAGGCCAAAGCGACCCTCCTGCGAGAATAGGGAGGAATTCCTCGAGAACCCCCAGTTGTGGGGCAGGAGGGTCAGGGAGGCCATCCGGCCGGTCCTTGGGGAGTGGGTGGAGCGTAGGGGGAGAGGCCTTACGTTCCGCACGGCGCAGGTGATCACCGGACATGGGTGCTTCGGGGATTACCTGTGCCGGATCGGGAAAGAGCGCACCACGCGCTGCCATCACTGCCCGGAGGAGGCAGACACGGCGCAGCATACGCTGGAGTTTTGCCCAGCGTGGGAGGAGCAGCGCCGTGTCCTCCGGGCAAGTGTAGGAGACGACCTCGCCCTCCCGACCATCATCGCCGCGGCGGTGACCGGGGGAGAGGAGGGCGAGGTCAAATGGAGGGCGTTCGTCTCCTTCTGCGGCGCAGTCATGTCGCAGAAGGAGGCAGCCGAACGCGTCAGGAGGGGAGAGGCCCCCCCTCCTAGCGACAGTGAGGGGAGCGACGGGGCGGTGCCGCGCCGCGGGCCGCCGCCGCCTCGGCGGCGACGGCGGCGTCGTGAACGGAGAAGCGGCCCCCCCGTCGTGGTTCCGGCTCCGGGTGGGGACGGCACGTGACAGTGCCGGGGGGGGAGAGGGGCGCGATTAATGCGCACAGGAGGTTTCCTTCTCCCCCCCTTCTCCCCCCTCGGAACGTGAGGTAGGCCGTCGCCGCCGGTTGATGGCGGTCGGCGGTCTTGGAGGGGTTCCCCCCCAACTTGAGGGGGGCCATGGGGGTGGAGCGGGCGTGCGGGCGGGGTTCACCGCGTGCCCGCAGTATAACCCACCCCTGCTAGAGGGGCGGCAGTCTGGGTGGATGTCCCCCCATTCCGCCGCGGTGGTATCAGGAGGCGGCTCCAAACAGCCGGAGGAGACGCCAGTGGCGTCTCCCGGGTTGGCGCCCAAGACTGGGCCTGGCGCTGGGGGGCCCCGGAAGAATCAGCGCGTTTCCCGGGGTCCCGCCCTAACAATGAGCGCCGTGAGGGACATCCGCAGGAGTTTTAGTGGGCAGGGTATGCATGCAGTATCGTGAGCGATGTGCATGCTATACAATCCCACACTCTCCCCGTTATGCCTCTCCCCGGAGGCGGGGGGGTCTTCCCCGAAAGGGGCTACTGGGCAAACCTGAGACTTTCGAGCCCCAGGGATCCCAGTAGTGGAAGATTCCTCCTGCGTCGAAAAAAAAAAAAAAGGTCGATCAGGGCGAAGGTCGGCAATTCGACGGCAATTCTCAATTATATCCCGCGAGACAACATCCAACGTATAATGTATTTCTTCGTTTGGATCAAAGAATGTGCAAAAATGGTCGTGTTGCGCCTGCTCCTCGTATTGATGCAGGTAGAGATAGAATAGTCAGAAATGTACATAATGAAGAGCGCGTTTTAAAAATAGTAGCACAAAATCCGACAATAAGCGTACGAAGAGCAAGTCGTCAATTAGGCTTGAGCAAAACGGTAGTGCATAAAGTTTTGCAAACGGAAAACATGCATCCTTATCACTATAAAAGAGTGCAAGAATTGATGCCGCAAGACTATGCGAATCGCGTACAATTTTGTCAGTGGCTGTTAAACCAAGTGGAAGCTGACAACACATTTTTAAATCACGTGCTTTGGACAGACGAAGCATTATTTACGAAAAGGGGATTTTTAATGCGCATAATTGGCACTGTTGGGCTAATCAAAACCCACATGTAATAAGAAATCGCGCATTTCAGCAACGATAGAAATTGAATGTGTGGATGGGAATTGTAGGCGAAACAGTCGTGGGACCACATTTATTTCAAAATTATGTAACGATGCGCCCCTAACCCGCATCGTTGTCCGGGCTACACCCGCCGGACACCGCCCGGCCGAACACCCGCCGGGCAGGAACGTGGGCGCGCTGCGCCCACCCCATTTTTTAATTGCGAAGACACGATCTCGCCGTAATAACGGCTCAAGACGTCGCGGCCCGACCGAGCGGTCCGCCGACAAGGCCGACGGGACCCGAGCGCCGCCGAGCGTCCGAAAGCGAGTTGACAGCGCCGAGCGCGCGGTCGTCGACACACGTGCGCGCTGCTGTCAAACCCCCACGCCGGGCGCGCAAAAGTACCGTTACCCCGGCGGTATAAAAATGCGGGACGCGAGCTTAAAATTCACTCTATCCTGATCCTAGAAAGCAGAAGTCGTGGTCGAGAGCTCTCTGTCCACGTTCGAGTGCTCTCGTTGCTGCTTATCCTACAACGTTTCTGGTTCCTGATACCTGCGAAGGCCGAAAACCGAGGTGGAGAGCTCTCCGTCTCGGACGAGTGCTCTCGTCGCCGACGCTAAACGAATCCTGGCTAATCGGGACGGACCGGTCCGTATGTCCGAACGTTCCCGAACGCCGTACCGCCGTCCTAATTCACCGGGATCACACATATTCTCACCCGCGAACTGCTACGCGTGTTACTAAGGGATATATTCACCGAGCCGTATTATTTCCTTTATAATTAACGTCGATTTAACGTACTGGGCATCCGCGCCTCCGAAGTACTCGCGCCGATAAATTCACATTTGATATATTCCGGCATTAAGTAAACGTACTGGGCATCCGCGCCTCCGAAGTACACGCGCCGATAATCTCATCGTTATTGTTTTCAAGTATTATTGCACGTACTCGGCATCCGCGCCTCCGAAGTACACGCGCCGATAATCTCAGAGTTATTATATTCAGATATTAAGTAAACGTACTGGGCATCCGCGCCTCCGAAGTACCCTACCGGTGTTCTCTTTTATTGTAAATATATAATTTCAATATTCATTAAAATTATAATAAACTAGCGATCCCCCGACGAGTCGATAAACGACGGATCTCAGCGGTACAATCCACGCGCGATACTAGTCAAAGCCTTTGTTATTCTGACACTTAAGTATAATAAATTATATCTTTATTTTCCTATACAACACTCTTCTCACGTTTATTGTCTCCGGACCTACCTAGCGAACTCCTGACCCGGCGAGCTAGTCCGCGTTCGCTACCTAAAGGCGGGTCGTTATATGGCGCCCGAACAGGGACCGTTACGTACCGCGAGACAATAGACGAGAGTGAAAATGGCCAAAACGTGGATTTACCGTCTGACTAAGAGTCAGCTTGTAACCGAGCTCGAAATGATAGGGTTAGAGACCGACGGGACGATCGATGATCTACGCCGCCGCCTGAGCCTTTACGTAGACGACCATCCCGAAATGGCTCAACCGGCCGTCGCAATAATCGAGGACTCGCGAATCGGGCCTACGGTGACCGTCACCGTACCGGAACCCGCGATTACGCCGGCCGTAACGGTGCACCCACCGACAACGACCCCGACCGCGACCGGACTTGAAGTGTTTTATCCCGCGGAAGGGGAACGCCCGAGTGAATCTCCCGCGAAAGTCGTGAATCAGATTCGGAAATGGGGGTGTCATATCGACGGGAAGGACCCTGTCGCGTTCCTCGAGCGGTTGGAGGAATTAAAAGAAAGTTATCAATTTTCCGGGGCACAATTATTGATGGGGTTGCCGGAATTACTCCGCGGGGACGCGCTTCTCTGGTGCCGGAACAACCGACACAGCTGGAAAAATTGGGACGATTTTTGCGAGGATTTCCGCGACTACTTCCTTCCCCGGCGGTACCGCGCGCAACTCGTCCGCGAAATTCAAGCGCGATTACAACGGCCGGACGAGCCGTATCGGAAATTCGCGACGGAATTATGCACCATGATGCGACGGGCCACGGGATTTACCGAGGAGGACCAGATTGAGACTTTATATAATAATATGCATCCGCGTTACCACCTGTACGTACGCCGGGATAACATCAAACGCACAAGAGATATCCTGCGCCTGGCGGAGGAATTGGAGCACATTGAAGAACAAACGCGGGCTCGCCAAGCTCCGCCCCCGAAGCCAGCAGCGGCCGCCGTCGCATATGACCGGTATGAGTGCTGCTGGCGTTGTAAGCAACGAGGGCATACAAGGTTCAATTGCCAGCGGCCGCCCCGTCGTTTTTGCTCACAATGCGGAAGAGATGGCGTCTTCACCAAAGATTGCCATCCGCCGCCGGGAAATGCCGCTCGGACCGGGGAGGAAGCGGCCGCGCCCCGGTCCTCCAACTAACGTACAAACCACGACCGCACCTGACCGCAATGATACACCGTCAACCGTTTGATGCACTACTCGATGCAGGCTCCGAAGCCTCGTTTAGTAATGGCCCGACCGCCGAGAGAATACAGAAAATGGGATATGCAATTAAGCCCGCGAGCGGCCAGGTGCATCTCGCCGACGGGTCTAGAACACCTATACAGGGGTACGTGACAATACCCGTCGCCATCCAGGGGCGGCTATTTTGGCATCACTTTCAAGTTATGCCCACGCTCGATAATGAGATATTGATCGGCGTGGATTTGTGGACCCAGCTAAATGTCTCCATACCGCCACCACTTCCGTCAGGCGCCACGACGGTCACGGAGCCGGCATACGTCATAGCGCAAAAGTCTAGCGACCCGCAGACCGAGGAAGAGCGACTTAAGGAATTTCTGGCGAACGAATTACCGAAATTCGAGGGGGTACAGGGCTCCACAGATAAAACACAACACATAATTCGGGTAAAGACGGACGTACCGCTCAAACAGCGATATCGCCCCCGCAATCCCGCCATGCAGGCGATCATTGATGAGGAAGTCGACAAGATGCTCAAGGAAGGCGTCATTGAACCGTCACACAGCCCCTGGAGCTCGCCGGTGGTCATTGTCCGAAAAAAAGACGGCAAGCCACGATTTTGTATCGATTTTCAAGGGGTGAACAGAGTTACCGAAAAAGATGCGTACCCGCTACCGCACATCGCCGCTACACTGGACAAACTCAGGGGGGCAAAATATTTGTCCACCCTGGATTTAAAAAGCGGGTACTGGCAAGTGCCGCTTTCCCCGGAAAGTCGGCCCATAACTGCCTTTACCGTCCCCGGAAAGGGACTGATGCAATTCAGAGTAATGCCGTTCGGCCTGCACTCCGCTCTGGCGACATTCCAACGGCTGCTTGACACCATATTGGGCCCTGAATTAGAGCCGCACGTATTCGTATACCTGGATGATATCATAATCATCAGCAAAACGTTTGAAGAACATCTGAGGTTGTTAGAGGAGGTGTTCCGACGATTGCGAAACGCAAAGTTACGCATCAATAAAGAGAAATGCCATTTCTGCGTCGACCGACTTAGATACCTCGGGCATATTGTCGACCGCGACGGCGTACGTACAGATCCAGAACAAACCAGTGCCGTTGCCAAATGGGAAGCTCCACAAAACGTACGCGATGTCCGCCGGTTCTTGGGGGTCGCATCATGGTATCGTCGGTTCGTTAAAGATTTCGCATCGCTCGCCGCGCCGTTGACCGCGCTCACACGCAAACACGCCCGGTTGACATGGGGGGACGCCGAACAGGCCGCGTTCGACGCATTGAAAACCGCTTTAACGACATCACCGGTACTCGCGTGCCCCGATTTTCAACGCCAATTCTTCCTGCAAACCGACGCTAGCACCACGGGCCTAGGGGCCGTCTTAACGCAGTATTTCCCCGAGGGGGAAC
This sequence comes from Leptothorax acervorum, assembly GCA_035220615.1. NCBI lineage: Eukaryota > Metazoa > Arthropoda > Insecta > Hymenoptera > Formicidae > Leptothorax > Leptothorax acervorum. Next base: position 107,782 of record JASTWQ010000470.1, on the reverse strand, counting down.
GGGTGATAGCCTATGCGAGTCGCGCTCTGAACAACGCCGAGCGAAATTATAGCGCGACGGAATTAGAATGCCTGGCCGTAGTCTGGGGAATCCGCCGACTACGAGGGTACCTCGAGGGGTACCGATTTACGGTGATTACCGATCATCAGGCACTAAAATGGCTACAAAGGCTTGAATCGCCGACAGGTCGCCTCGGCCGTTGGGTTTTCGAACTACAGCAGTATGACTTCGAAATCAAGTACCGGAAGGGCACGCTAAATAAAGTCGCCGACGCGCTTTCCCGACAGCCGGAAGTAGCCACAGTAAACCGGCCGAAATGCGCGTGGTATCAGCGAGTGTGGCACGCTACCGAAGTCACGCCGCGAGAGATGCCAGAGTTCCGCATGGAGCACGGCCGGTTATACAAGCATGTACTCCACAGCCTGGATTTCAGGGAAATCCCGGAAGGGGAACAATGGAAGGAATGCGTGCCGAAAGAGCGACGACCCGAGATATTAAAACGATATCACGACGCGCCCACGGCCGGGCACCTGGGGATCGCGAAGACCATCACCCGAATCGCGTCAAAATTTTATTGGCCAGGCATGTTTCAGGACATCGCTCGTTACGTACGGCGATGTCCGACATGCCTCGCACACAAAATAGCGCAGGAGAAACCTGCCGGGCAACTACATCCGACTGCGCTCGATCACCCGTGGCAGCAAGTGACAATCGATCTCGTCGGTCCACTGCCTCGCTCCACTACCGGGCATATATGGCTATTAAATATGCAGGACCGATTCACGAAGTGGGTCGAACTACGGCCTTTGCGCCGAGCCACCGCGCCAACAATCGTGAAACATATCAAGGAGGCAATTATTCTTCGCCACGGATGTCGACGACCAAGGAGGATCGACTTCCGGAGAGCAAGGAAGATGAGGTGCCTCTAGATTCAGGCACTTTTAACGGGGGCGGTGGTGTAACGATGCGCCCCTAACCCGCATCGTTGTCCGGGCTACACCCGCCGGACACCGCCCGGCCGAACACCCGCCGGGCAGGAACGTGGGCGCGCTGCGCCCACCCCATTTTTTAATTGCGAAGACACGATCTCGCCGTAATAACGGCTCAAGACGTCGCGGCCCGACCGAGCGGTCCGCCGACAAGGCCGACGGGACCCGAGCGCCGCCGAGCGCCGAAAGCGAGTTGACAGCGCCGAGCGCGCGGTCGTCGACACACGTGCGCGCTGCTGTCAAACCCCCACGCCGGGCGCGCAAAAGTACCGTTACCCCGGCGGTATAAAAATGCGGGACGCGAGCTTAAAATTCACTCTATCCTGATCCTAGAAAGCAGAAGTCGTGGTCGAGAGCTCTCTGTCCACGTTCGAGTGCTCTCGTTGCTGCTTATCCTACAACGTTTCTGGTTCCTGATACCTGCGAAGGCAGAAAACCGAGGTGGAGAGCTCTCCGTCTCGGACGAGTGCTCTCGTCGCCGACGCTAAACGAATCCTGGCTAATCGGGACGGACCGGTCCGTATGTCCGAACGTTCCCGAACGCCGTACCGCCGTCTAATCACCGGGATCACACATATTCTCACCCGCGAACTGCTACGCGTGCTATTAAGGGATATATTCACCGAGCCGTATTATTTCCTTTATAATTAACGTCGATTTAACGTACTGGGCATCCGCGCCTGCGAAGTACTTGCGCCGATAAATTCACATTTGATAGATTCCGGCATTAAGTAAACGTACTGGGCATCCGCGCCTCCGAAGTACCCGCGCCGATAATCTCATCGTTATTGTTTTCAAGTATTATTGCACGTACTGGGCATCCGCGCCTCCGAAGTACACGCGCCGATAATCTCATAGTTATTATATTCAGATATTATTGAACGTACTGGGCATCCGCGCCTCCGAAGTACCCTACCGGTGTTCTCTTTTATTGTAAATATATAATTTCAATATTCATTAACATTATAATAAACTAGCGATCCTCGACGAGTCGGTAAACGACGGATCCCAGCGGTACAAGCCACGCGCGATACTAGTCAAAGCCTTTGTTATTCTGACACTTAAGTATAATAAATTATATCTTTATTTTCCTATAAAACACTCTTCTCACGTTTATTGTCTCCGGACCTACCTAGCGAACTCCTGACCCGGCGAGCTAGTCCGCGTTCGCTACCTAAAGGCGGGTCGTTATAATTATCTTAACGTACGCGAGAAAAATATACGGTATACATATTTATTTCAAATGTGTCATATGCAATAAACCAAAAATAATTTCTTTGTGAATATGTTGCAGGGTGAAAACTATTCAATATTTTTGGGATATTTTGCCGGAATTATTGGAAGAAGTGCCGTTGTACACACATTAAAGAATATGGTTTATGCACGATGGATGTCCTGCACATAGTACAAGAGGAGCAAGAAACATTTTCAATCAAATGTTTCCAAACCGCTGGCGCTGGTTAGGAAGATATGGTCCCATAGCGTGGCCTCCAAGGTAACGTATTTATTTACGTAAATTATTCGTTGCGATACGATAAGTGACACTCTCATTATTTGCCTAATAGGTCTCCTGATTTAACTCCAGTAAATTTCTTTTTGTGGGGACATCTAAAAAATATCGTTTTTACTAACAATCCACGTGATCCGGAAGAGACAATTGCGAGGCTTCATGCTGGCGTTATAAGTATCGATGCAGCAATGTTGAGACGCGTTCACAACAAGATAATTGCAAGAGCTGCTGCTTGCATCGAAGCAGAGGGACTTAATTTTGAACAGTTATTATAAATAATTAAACAAATTAAGCATGTTCACAAATATTATGTATAAATATTATGTGTATATTAAAAATAAGAGAAAGAAGGAAAGTAAAACATCAATTCTCATAATCGTATAATTTAATCTTTCAGCTTTTGTATAAAAAATTATATGCGATCAAAGGTCCATATACGAAGTTTATGAAAACAAAGCTTCCTCTATGAGGAAGCAAAAATGGATAAGTTGGAAACAATTTATTAACACACAAAATTATTATTTACATTTTATTTTTTAATTATTTACATTTTTCATTTTCCTTTATTTTTATTTCATTGTTTACGCGGAAATTTTTATTTTTAATTGTACTGGCTTTACCTCTACTCATATTTATGGCACGCTGTTTTGCTATGTATTAATAAGATTTTTAAATCTAAAATAAAAATTCAATAATTGATTTAAAGTTTTAAACTGAAGTAGATAGATTTCTGGAACAATTTTCATTATGTCATAACATAATAAAAATGAATTAAAATTATGTCTTGACGTAAAATTAATTCAAAATACAATAGTTTTATTAATAAATAGCAAAACGACGTGCCATACACAGAGAAAGATACAGCCTATGTGGAATTAGATTTATGTCAAAACATAATTTTAATTTATTTTTATTATGTTATGAGATAATATTAATGTATTTTTATTATGTTGTAACATAATAATAATTGCAGGAGTATAAATTATGTAAATTAATGTAGTAATTCAGTGAATTAAAATTATGCTACGACATAATAAAAGTTCACAAATTAAAATTATGTCATGACCTAATAAAATTTCGGTAAATAAAAATTATGCCGTGGCATAATTAAAATCCCCTTAAAAATGAGAATTACGCGCTACTGTCATTTTAAACCTAGACTTTATATTAAATTTTAAATCGAAAGAAATTTTTATTCTGTCAAGACATAATATTTATTGAGAATCTCCATTATGTACATAATTTTAATTCCCGAATTTTTATTATGAACGTAATTATGACACGTCGTTTTGCTATTTAATAACATCATAAAAATTCTACCAAATTAAATTAATACTTAAAAAAAAGAAATTATTATTATGTCTAATCATACTTATTAATTTATAAAATTATCATTAAGCTATCACATAATTGAAAATGCAGAATTAAAATTATGTCTTGACAAAATATTAATTCTGAATTTATTTTATGTTATGACATAAGAAATTTTTCGGGAATTAAAATTATGCACATACATTGTAATTTCTAAATTTTTATTACGTACATAATTTTCTAATTCTTGAATTTTTTTAATTCTTGAATCATGTACATAATTGTAATTCCCCAATTTTTATTATGTACATAATTTTAATTCTTGAATTTTTATTATGTACATAATGAAAATTCAAGAATTTTTTGGGGAATTATAATTATGTACATTTATAATTCCCGAAAAAATTTTATGTTATAACATAAAATAAATTTAGAATTAATATTTTGTCTAGACATAATTTTAAATCTGCATTTTCAATTATGTGCTTAATAATTATAGCTTAATAATAATTCGATAAATTATAAGTATATATGTTTAGACATAATAATAATAATTTCTTTTCTTTGAGTAAGTATCAATTTAATTTGGTAGAATATTTATAATGATATTAAATGGCAAAACGGCGTGCCATACATATTGACTTTGAAAATCAAATTCTTAGCTTCTTCGCGCACAATTCAAAAATAAAACAAAGATTAAAACAAACGCTTACTTCTCTTGCTAAATTAATTTTACATAAATAATATAAACTAAGTAAACTAGGAGTTTACTACTTTTAAAATCGAATACATCCATGTAATCTTTTATAATTTAACAATCTAATATCACTTTCTGAGCGGGGGGGTATTAATGCTATCCCCGGAGGCGAGATTTGCTATGTTCGCTCGAAGGACCAGAGGGGGGTAATTATAATCCCCTCACGACAAGATAGCGAGAAATACGAAAAAGGCGAAAGGCGCATGCGAAAAAAAATTAAAGCGACTCACCGTTTGGGCGCCCGTCGTCTCCCGGTTGACTCCGCCGATTCTCGTCCTGTCCCTCGTCCTGTCCTCTGATGATCGGACTCTGTCGGTCCGGCATGCAGGTGCAGCAAAGATCCGCAGAACGGCAAGCAGGCAGAAGAGCAAGCGCAAAGCAGGCACAAAGGCAGGCACAAAAGCAGGCAAAGGCACAAGCAAGCGAGGAAGGCGAAAGATCGGTCTCCAAGAGTGGGGGGGAGAACGCGGTCGGACGTCCCAAAAACTTCGTGCGCGCTCGAAAGCTTTCCGATGAGTGCCGGCTCGCGGTTCTGTAACGTGAGCCGCGAGCGAGTATTTGCTCCCTTTTTGGGGGTAATCGCTGCCGTCGGTGGATAAACGATGGCAGCACCAATTGATGAGTCGCATAAATTCACAAAATTACCGATCGCGATCCACCGACGTCTCGCGTTAATTTATAAACAATAAACTAAATGTGGCTATTTTAACTAATGAAACTAATTAATACTACGCGAGCTTAATCAAGCAGTTGCAACAATCAAGAGGAACTGAACAAAGGCAAAAGAAAAAAATAAAAAAAGTAAATTAATTGTTAACTACCAAAAAAAAGAAATATCTTTACATATATATACAGGGCGACACGCCAAACACTTTCATTGAAAATTAAATTTTGTAATTTATGACTTGTTCTTGTACATTTTTGAGAGGATGAATGAATGTATGAATGATAAGAAAGAAATAATCAATAAATATTTCAATATTATTAAAGACTAAAGAAAATAAAGGAATAGATGTATAAAATTAAAAAGATTAGAATTATTGTAAAGAAATAATGACTCGTATGTATGCCACTTGATTGCAATTATTCAACTTTTATTCATATTTCTTATTGATATTGTAGTACACAAATTAGTAGCGATATAATTCTGATAAATTAAATTTATCTTACCCATTACGTGTGTTTATTACCAGCATCATCTAATTCGCAACAAATATTATACGCAACACGCGCTATTATACGAACGTAACGCAAACAATCTTTTGTCTAATGCCTGTGAGAACGTGAAGTACGCAATCACTAACACTATCGACGCGTGACTCACGGACAGGTTTCCGTTTAATCGTAATCTGTAATTGGCCACGTTTAAACCTTTTTTACCTCAGAAACTACTGATCGGAACGAAAAGTGGCAAATACGTTTTAAATTTATTTTTTCGAGAACTTTATTGCAGTGGTATTTTGATTCGCGAATTTCGGGACACCCTGTATATAAGTCGCGTCGGATATCGCTTGATGATCCGTTTCCTTCCTCTTCTCCAGCACGCATTTAAGGTCAGCGTACACCACGAAGGGAAGTTGCTCTTTCCTGCTGTGATTCTGAAAAACCAGCAACTTCTCGTCGTCGTTCGGAAGAAGAATGGCGCTGTCGTTCATCTTTCCGCAGTCCACAACGTGAGCGATCAATCTCTCGTTCGTACCAAAGTAGTGCAGATAGCTGAAAGATAAAAAAAACATAGTATACTCTGGTCCGTCATATTTTTTTTCCTATCTTCTTTTTTATACATACCGATCGCATATATACTTTTTCGAATTATTCCTGCTCAGCTGAGACGACACCAATCGAGATAGATTCCTTATCCACGCGAAATGACCAACGCTATCGCCGCGTCGCGTATCCTTCAGGTACAACATATTGACATGACGATCTTTCTTGTCGTCGGTGAGACGCAGAGGAACAATCACTTCTTTCCGCCCGTTCTTCTTCCCCTCTCCCTCGCGGACGATGAACACGTTTACGGATATATCGTTGAGACGTTCGAATTTGGTGATTCGCCTCAGAGTCATGGTAAACTCGATTCCCTCGAGATTCAATATCGTCGAATAAGGAGGGTACTCTCAACATTTTCCCGGATTTTTCTGAACGGGATACAACGCGGCGACGATCGACCGAGAAAAACACGCGTTGTCCGTCGACCGCACGTTAATCACCGATCGCGTATGTTTTATCCACGATGGAATCTCCATCCAGCATCCCGCGCACATGGGATTGCACTTGTTGACATTCACCATCAAATTCAATATACGCGACAGCGCCCATCCGCTGTCCCGTTCCTGAAACTCGTCGAGAACCGTTAGAGTTACGTCGATCACACGACTATCGTACCATTCTAGCAGATCTGACGTGGGAAAAAGCTGATAGTTGCTCGTAACGATACTCTTGACCGCGGTTTCACCACCCGCGACAAATTCTCCATTGAAAACAGTGTTGACCTTGAGACAACCATGTCTCTCGAGATTGTCGCGCACATGACCGAGCACCATATCTCTCATCTCCTCGAGAAACCGTCGAGGTTCGACGTAATCCTGATTTATCACCGCACCGGTCAGCACGTGTCTATCGAAGGCCGTATCGATCTCCGCCCACGAAAATCCTCTCGACGCTGACGACGACGGCACCGACGACGGCACCGACGACGACGACGAAGACGGCTCATCGAGACCGACACCTACGTGCGCGAAACGTCGACGCAGATCGTTCCTGACTCCCAGTAATAACGCAATTTGAGTGGCCAGAGAATGGATCCCTCCAGTAGACGATCGTCGAGGTCGATCGCGACATTTCTCGCGCATTATCTCAAGGCGCGCGTCACACCGTCGCGACCATGTGCGATACGAATCTACCGAGTCGACGCTCGTCGCGCGTTCGACAAGATCGCGATACTCTTGCTCCTCATGCTCCTCCATGTTCTCTTTGACGCAAGTCACGAGCTATTACGATACCCCCTATGACAACCACAGGGTGCATCCTACACTGTCCGAGGGTATTTCAAATTTTAGCCTTTTACAAATATCCCGACGATACTCGACGCGACTCTTGCCGTTTACCCCCCTTGTGATACGTCTCGGAATTCTACGAAAGTAAATATCCGCTCTATAACTGCACGCGATCACCGTTTCAATCCACACTTTCTCTCGCGGATGCAGAATTCCAATTTCCCTTCGCAAATGATACGTCGTCAGATTCCATCAGATTCTCCTTGAACACGTGCTTCCCTAAATTTTCGTTTACGTAATTCGGACTGTCACACCGATCGCACTCGGGACGATCACTACTATCAGTGCTCGACGTCGATAGCGTCTCGAGGCAACGAAAATCACTATCACTGTCGTGATTCTCGCACTCGGAATAGGTGAAACTCGAGAGATGTTCAACGTCGTTGGCATTATCACTGCTTCTCGCGTCGGATGCGATTTCTTCTTCCTCATCCATTTCTCGACATTTCTTTTTTTCGAAATCTTTGAAAGCGAAAAGCAAGAAAAAACGACGCTGCCCCGCGCGTATACTACGATATGCGAGCAGCATCGGAAGCGGACACATTTATATACCTAGCCAGCGTCGAACGCGAATCTAAAAAAGGCTGCGATGACATAATTTACAGTCACCACCTCGATTTATGCTCTCTTGCGACATACAATCTGATAACAATCGCGCATTTGTCTTGTCGTAAAACATGCAATAATTTTGGTCGATTACGTAATCACACGTGTATGCTCGATGCGACGATTATCATATCGGTGACCACTCAACTGAATTTATTACCGACATAAAAATAATGCGTCGTGCGTGGCGTCATCTGTTGCGCGATGCTACCACTACGCGCCGTGCGTGGCGTCATCTGTTTGCGCAATGCTGAAACTACGCGCTACTACTATAGGTCACCCGCGCGGGTGGGTTGGGGAAACCGATCAGGGGCAGGGGAGACGGGGCGCAGGGTAGGAAGCATAATTGCATTGTCTAACATACGGAGCTTCTTGCAATACACACCGTCGCCCCTGGAAATATCATGGAGGGGCCGGCAGTGCCTCCTCTCTCCCCAATATACCCTCGCCTACCTCTTATAGCATTAACACCGCCTACCGCTCCCCGCCCCCCCCCCCCCTTGGGAGACTATGCGACACGAAACCCGTCTATCTTGCCTACTAATATAATAATTGATGTAATATTGCGTTTAATATTTTTACCCACTTTTTATGCATTCTTACCGCTCTCCCCTTACTACCCCTCTAGAGATAGTTTTATTTTGCCAAAAACAATGCGGTTATATACACGTATATATTGATCGGTGCAGACCAATACTTACCTTTTTGTACCGCCGTCCCCCTTTCTCTTCTCAGGAGATATTTTTTTAAGATGTCAATTTAAGTGCGTGTCAAAAATGTGAATTGTGATACTTTTTAATTAAAACATGTTTCAAAATCGTAAAACTTTCATGTAATAATGTCATATAACTTTACTGGCTCTCAAGAATACTTTCTTAAATAATGCGTTAAATATGTGTCGTGCTCTTTCTGAGTAACGCTTTATATAATAATGTAATTTTCTTTTAAAAAAACATAATAATTGAACTAATATTATCCACGTTTAACACGTATTACCAGCAGTTTTATGTTGACCAACTTTATTATGTATCTTGTATATTTATGTGATATACTGTGTCACGGCTTTTTTTTGGCCGGATCAACGGGACGCTAAGAGAGTCGGGTGATAGGCCTCTCGGGATGATCCCTTACGTGAGTCAGGCGGTTCGCAACTAAATCGGTTGGGCGCCAGACGCGATATTCTCGCGTCCACTAATTTCTCAGCAATCGCTAACGCAAACTCGCGAAACCACCGCCTGTCACGCGAGGGGCCAGCCGGCTCGACCTAACGGCAGAGGGGCAGGGTAGAGGCAGGGCAGCGCCTCAGGGACACAAACACAAAAAGAATCACACTAAAAGACCGTACATTAAATGAATTATAAATCTCGTTTATTAGATATAAAAGGTTGAAATAATAGCGATTAAACGATGTGAAAATAACAGTTTGATTTATTTAAATAACTAGGATATCGTGACTCGGAGAAAGAAAAGTGATTAGATTATTAAATTTTGTAATTGACGGTGTTGATTGGTCCGGATGAACAATAATTTCGCGGGAGATGAGATTACAAAGAGTTAGAATTTATTATAGCAAGCGGTCGTCCCGGCCGGAAAATATCCGCCAGACAAAGATAAAGGCAATAAACAAACGTCGGTTGGAATCGTTCGAACACACGGGCTGACCGGGGAAAATATCGCAGGTGAAAGTTAAACAGAACCGTGAATAGTTTGGAATAGAATCGGCAAAGATCACGAGTAAATAATACGCGGTATAAGAAACGTAAATTCGAGCGCTATAACATACGGAGTAATTGACAATACAATTTTCGAATCTACAATCCGACAAACAGGCTTGTCGCGAGAATAAACTTAATTCTAATTAACTCGAGAAACTATCTAATTGCAGCAACGAAACGTGAATCTAAGCAGCCGACACTTAGGCTTATCGCGGAAACAAAACGTAGATCAAATCGATTCGACAGGCAGACTTTTCGCAGAAACAGTACTTAAATCTAACTTATAACTAACATCGCCAACACAGAAATAATATCGCGAGAAGGGAATCGACGGAGTTTTCACGCTACGAATAACGGGTGATGCCCCGCTGGGCGCACCGGAATTCGCTCGTAAACACGCAAAAAACTTACGGCGACGTGAAGATCCGGTCGACCGTCGCACGAGCGCAGGTGCGCTAACGCGATACAAAATCACTCGCGACACCCTTATCGCAATTAACGCAACACAGAAAGATTAATCGGAAAACAACTCGGTATTTACGCGGCGATTAAACAACCGTAACTCGCAAATCGCTAACGATGACGTCGCAATGGACTCTACGCAATACGCGGGCAGGTACCCCGCAGGGCCACTCTCCGGCGGTACGCGATAAAGGAACGCCTACGCGACTCCCCGAGAACAATACAACGACTCGTGTCGCGACGCGAAACTCGATATCCGACACAAAAACGCGAGGCTCTACTCCCGTCGGGTGTCGCGATACGCACGGTCGCGATCCCCAGGAGGCCGAATTACGCGATAAATTACGCCCCAAAACCTCCGGTCCACGGTTATGTCGTCGCGAGGCCCCTCGCGTCCGCCGCCGACCGCCTACACCAATAACGAGTGCTCGCGAGACTCGGTCGCGAGCCGGAGAATTGCGAGACTCTAATTGCGCTCTTTCTTATCCCGAGGGACGGCGGTCGGGGCGAACAAACGTAGCACTAACGGTTTTCCCGTGGCCGTTTACACGTTAATTCAGGCTAGGGCAACCTCACCGGACTTGCTGACCCCTCGGGGTGACCGTGGCTCCTTGTCCCAGGGCGCCGGGGATCTCCTCCTCTCTCGGCACTTCACCACACGCGATAAATTTTTGCGAAAGAGTACTCGCGGGACAACTACTCGCTTCGGCGGACGACCCAGAAGAGATCGAGCGGTCCGCTCGATGGGAAATCGAGAGCGCGCCCCTCCATGGGGGTGGCGCGGTAATTCGGCGCGGTGTCACGACCAATCGGGGTCGACGTACGGCGGATCACGCGCGGGTGTTCGCCAATTTTCGGCGGGGCCTTCGAACGCTATCCTGCGTCCCATCGCTTGACGGATGATATCGCCCGGTGGTTTGTCCTCTCGGGCGGGATTCCCGTCGTAGGCCGGTTTCCTCGCGGACCGGTGGGCGCTGGCCAGTCGCCCCCGGCCCCCTTAGAGGCCCGGTGTCGTTGCAGGTATCTCCTTGGTGGCCTCATTGTGCCACGCGCGTCCGCCCCGCGCCCCGTGGTCGGATCACTCGCCCGTCTCGTGACGTCCTTGGGCAGCCTCTCCCGTCGCCGTGGGTCCTACTCCAGCCGTCGTTTCTCGTATCCACCCTTGAGGCGCGGTGCCTCGGTGAGGTGCCGCGTTTTCATACAAAATACAAAATAGTAAAATAAGATTGCGTAAATATTTCCTTTTTGGAGGCCCCCTGGAGATTCCGCGATTGCTCCCCTGGGTCGTCCGCGGGCGCGAACCCGCGCCCTGTGACGGCGGCGGGGCGCTGCCACGCGCAGCGAACCGTCACGTCACAACTGATATAACATACATAAATATCATAATGTGTCAAGTATTGAAACATTTTAGAAGGAAAAGTATTAAAAGATGAATAAAATTGTATTTTTAAACGTATAATTTATAAAATATTACACGTTTATAAAGACATTGATAATGCAAAAATATTAATGTCAGAACGTTTTAACTAAGTATAATAAATTCACACAAGAAAAACGTATAAAATGTGGTTCTCACACACATTTTATCATGCTGAGAAAGCAAATACAAATACAATTAAACATAAAATTGTAACGATGCGCCCCTAACCCGCATCGTTGTCCGGGCTTACACCCGCCGGACACCGCCCGGCCGAGCACCCGCCGGGAGGGAACGTGGGCGCGATGCGCCCACCCCCATTTTTAATTAATACAAAGACGCGATCTAGCCGCTAACGACTCGAGACAGCGCGGCAGGCCCGATCGTCACACCGAGCGCGGCCGACGGACCCCGACCGCCGCCGAACACCAGTTGCGTTGACAGCTCCGACCACGCGTTCGGCGGCGCGCGCGCGCCAATCGGCAACCCCCACGCCGGGACACGCAAAAGTACCGTTAGCCCGGCGATATAAAACTGCGGGACCCGAGTTAAAAAGACACACTTGATCCCGAGCAATTCCTGATCCAGTACAAAGCAGTAAAATGTGGTCGAGCGCGCTCAGCGACGATTGAGATCTTTCGTTGCTGCTATCCTGAGCATCGCCTTTCCTTACCCGCGAAGGCAGAAAAGCCGAGGTGGAGAGCTCTCCTTCTCGGACGAGTTCTCTCGTCGCCGACGCAGTAGAATCCTGGCTCATCGGGACGGCTAGACCGTACGTCCGGACGCACAGTGAGCCAGAATTGAAAAAAGCTGGCCAAAATATGAAGGCGTTATTCGATTTAAATGAAAATTGGTATACTATGGTTTTCGAAGTCGCTGATTACGAATCAAAAGTCAAAATTACGAAAAATAAAATGGCGGATTCAATATGGCGATTGAAACTACTTTTTTGGATCGAATATGCATGAAAGTCGGTACTAAAGGGTTTCCGAGATTGCTAATTCCGAATACGATGTCAAGACTTGTAAATTCAAAATGGCGGATCCAATATGGCAACTGAAACTACCATTTTGTATCGAATATGCATGAAAGTCGGTGCTAAGGGGTTTTCGGGTTCGCTGATTCCGAATATAATGGCAAGAACTGTAAATAAGTATATATACTTTTTTGAGGTGGCTGTTTACGATAAGAAAGTTATTATTTTAATCCAAAACAATTAATTAACATTTATAATAAAATATACACCAACAATACACACCAAAATTATTTCTTTTTTAAAACGTTATACTTTTTTTTAAACGTCTATTTATATTGTTTTATAATATAAACTTTTTAAAAAAACATTTTATAAATTATAAATTAAATAATTAAGCCAACATGAAATAATGATAGCGTTTGTAATCGATAGAATAGAATTAAAAAATAAACCGAAAACACTCCTTTAATCCACATAATGTCAAATTGAATTGTGTTAATCAAGGACGAAAACAAGCTGTTTGACAGCTGCCAAATTAAAATAAATATTTGCTTTTATATATTAAATTATCACAAAATAGGAATCTTCGGTGTATTTTAACACTACAACAATTGTTTTAAATATAAAAACACCATTAAAACAAAAAATAACGCTGTACATTGCAAGAATAATTTAGCTTTTAAACGTCATTTTTCACGCCTTTTAATTCACAATTAAATAAATTGGCAATCGAGCCAGCAGAAGCCTTAAAAAAGTATTAATTAAAATATTAATAAATATAAAGCAACAGGAGCCTTAAAAAGTATATTAAAATTAATATAAATTAGCCTCTGAATCGTTTATTAATACGCATGCTACTTCTCCATTTATTAAAGTATACATGAAAAAAATGCGTTCTCATATACATTGATAGTTCTTTTTTTCCATTTTCATCTTTACTCAAATTAACAAGTCGATTAAATAATTTAGAACACGTTGCTTCCGCACATGCTCTGATTCACTATTATTTTCTAGAATAATTGCGTGAATTTCGCGGCAACTTATATTTTCCGAATACATTTTGCTTCTATTCGCGTTAAGCTAAGACAAAGAACTAACTGTATCTAAGGCTGTAAGACATTATTGAGCTGTTGACCAACCATATTTACACAATTGACCTACTACGATAAATAAACAAAAGAAGAAAAAGCTATCATCTATTGTCACTACTAATCTCATAAAGTAATAATATCAAGAACACGGTAGTGTCTCGCGCCAAGTACGCGCGGAGCGAGACTGACTCTTTTACGTGATTCTACCACTGCGCGCCACCACATTGTGGTTTGGTATTTTGCAAGGAGCAGCTATGAGCAGCTAATTCTTTTTTTATTATTTTCTATGCTTTGTAATCTTTGTTATGAGATAAGAAAGAATGCGTCACTCTGCGTCACACTTTTTATATTAACAATTTTATGCATATGCGATCATAAAATTTTTAATTCTTGAACAATACATTATAAATATTAATAAAAACAGAATATTGCATTTTCTATTACATTATATGTTAGAATAAGACCTTATCAGTTGACATTCAAAGGAATTAAAAATTTATAAAATACTGTATCATTGTAGGAGAGAGCGCGATATCATGTTGTAAAATGGTATAGAACGCGTGCATAAAATTGTCTGACTTTGAGGAAGTATTTCAAAGTTGCAATGCATATTTATAAAATAATTATTGCATAAATTGGTTCACTAAACATTTGAGATAACATAATTTCATATTTGATTACTCTATTAAATACTTGAAAATTTGACTTTTGGCCAGCTTTTTTGAATTCTGGCCCACTGTGGGACGTTCCCGACGCCACTCATCTCAGCACTAATCTCGCGATTATACGGCCGCGCCGCGACAGATCCAAGCGAAATTATTAATTAAACTATAATATACCATACTGGGCCCCCCGCGCCTCCGAAGTACACGCGCCGAAATTATTAGTTGAATTATAATACACCGTACTGGGCCCCCCCGCGCCTCCGAAGTACACGCGCCGAAATTATTAGTTGAATTATAATATAGCGTACTGGGCCTCCGCGCCTCCGAAGTACACGCGCCGATAATATTACATCCCGTGTCTCACGGGTCTCAGCGGGACAATCCACGCGGTAAACGTTAGCCATCTTTCTTAGTACATTCAGTAACCATTTATTATAATAAATAGCCATTTAACGTTACATCGCTGACCTCACGTTTATTGTCTCCGGACCTACCCTATTGAACTCCTGACCCGGCGAGCTAGTCCGCGTTCAATACGAAAGGCAGGTCGTTATATGGCGCCCGAACAGGGACCGTTACGTTCCGCGAGACAATAAGTGAGAGATACCATGGCCAAAACTTGGATTTACCGCCTGACCAAGAGTCAGCTCGTAACTGAGCTCGAAATAATAGGGCTAGAAACCGACGGGACAATCGACGATCTACGCCGCCGGTTAAGGGGTTAGACCACTGTGAAATTTTCAAAAAATCGATTTTTTTTTATTGGCTTAAAAATTCTTTCAACTCTCTAGAATAAGGGACAAAAGGTCTCATACCCGCCCGAAGTCGTTTTCATTGAAATTTCGAGCTATTACTCAAGCGCTCCGAAATGCTCCGAAACGCGTACCTGCGATAAATCGTTACCTGCTCGGCGGGTTCAGCATAATGACTGGGAAGAGTCGAAAGAAGAGCGATGAGATCGGCTCTTGAAGAAGATTTTTATGAAGAGGAAGGTCTCCTTTATGAGGCAGGAATGGCAGATTAAGGGTAAGGAAAAACGGTTTAAACGCGTTTTTCTCAAAACTATGTTTTTCAAAACGGTGTACACAATATCTCGAGATATAATTAACGAATCGACTTGAAATTTGGTACACTTATTCTAAGGACTAGTGTCTTTCGGTTGACGGACGATTTTGTCAATATTATGTTCTGTTCAATAATTATTAATAATAATAACATGTAATTTGGGCCCAAAAATTGCAGTCAACAATTCAGGATTTTTTTTCTCGTCGTCAAAAATGAAAAAAAATAAAATGCTCCGTCAACCGAAAGCCAATACAATATAGATAATGAACATATTTTTTATTTTTGTTTTAGACGACTGGTTTTTGCGAAATCATGTACACCATCCGACCATGTGTGAAAATCATAGGAATGGGCGAAGCGGCTTAACTCGACGAGTTTTATATTTTTTTGGACAACAAAATTTTGACACGTTCTTCAATGTGTATAGAAGATAATAAAAAATAATTACTGGTGTTTCATAAACATTTTGTTAGAAATTAATTCCTGAAAATTACCCTGAAAAAACGCCCGTCACAGTGGTCTAACCCCTTAAGCCTCTACGTAGACGACCATCCGGAAATGGTGCAGCTCGCCGTCGCGACAATCGAAGATTCACGAAGCGGGCCCACGGTGACCATCACCGCGCCGGAGCCCACTTTCGCACCCGCCGTAACGGTGCGACCGCCGACGCCGACGCCGACGCCGACTCCGACTCCGATCGGACGTTTTTTATCCCGCGGAGGGCGAGCGTCCGAGTGATTCCCCCGCGAAAGTAATGAATAAGATTCGGAAATTGGGCTGTCACTTCGACGGGAGAGACCCTGTGGCGTTCCTCGAGCGGCTAGAGGAGCTCAAAGAGGGCTATCAATTCTCCGGGTCGCAACTACTAATGGGGTTACCGGAATTATTCCGCGGGGACGCGCTTCTCTGGTGTCGGAACAACCGACATAGCTGGCATAAGTGGGACGACTTTTGCAGCGACTTTCGCGATTACTTTCTCCCGCGCCGATACCGCACTCAACTCGTACGCGAAATACAAACGCGCTTACAGCGACCGGACGAATCGTACCGCAAATTCGCGACGGAGCTAAGCACTATGATGCGACGAGCCACGGGGTTTACCGAGGAAGACCAGATCGAGCATCTATATAACAACATGCACCCGCGCTATCACTTGTACGTGCGCCGGGACGACATTAAGCGCACCAGGGATATCCTGCGCCTGGCAGAAGAATTGGAGCATATTGAGGAACAGACGCGGGCTCGCCAAGCCCCGATACCGAAGCCCGCGACAGCCGCAGTCGCCTATGATCGCTATAAATGTTGCTGGAGATGTAAGCAGCGGGGGCACACGAGGTTCGATTGCAAACGACCTCCCCGACGGTTCTGCTCACAATGCGGGAGAGACGGCGTCCTCACAAATGACTGCCACCCGCCGCCGGGAAATGCCGCGCGGGCCGGGGAAGAAGCGGCCGCGCCCCGGTCCTCCGCATAATGTACAAACCACGACCGCACCTGACCGCATTCGTGCACCGACAACCATTCGACGCATTACTTGATACCGGCTCCGAAGCCTCGTTTATCAACGGGCAGACCGCCGAGAGGATACAGATGCTGGGATATACAATAAAACCCGCGAGTGGCCAGGTGCATCTCGCCGACGGGACGAGCACACCCATACGGGGGTACATGATGATACCCATCACCGTCCAAGGACGACTATTTTGGCATCACGTCCAGATCATGCCCACGCTCGATAACGAAATGTTGATCGGCGTTGATTTATGGACCAAGTTAGACTTCACGATACCGCCGCCGCCTCCGACAGGGGTCGTATCTGCCACGGAGCTGGCCTGCGCCATCGAACAGAAGGAAGACGCACCGCAATCCGAGGTAAAGCGTCTCCAGAAATTCCTGGCTGACGAACTGCCAAAATTTGAGGGAGTGCAAGGCCCCACGGACCGGGCACAGCACATCATTCGCGTGAAAACCGATGTACCGCTCAAACAACGGTACAGCCACGCAACCCCGCCATGCAGGCGATCATCGACGAAGAAGTCGATAAAATGCTCGAGGAGGGCATCATTGAACCGTCACACAGCCCATGGAGTTCGCCGGTTGTCATCGTGCGGAAAAAGGATGGCAAACCCCGGTTCTGCATCGATTTTCGGGGGGTAAACGGGGTCACCGAGAAAGATGCGTACCCCCTACCGCATATCGCCGCCACGCTCGACAAGCTCAGGGGGGCCAAATATCTATCCACCCTGGATTTAAAAAGCGGGTATTGGCAAGTGCCGCTCTCCCCGGCAAGCTGACCCGTAACTGCGTTTACCGTCCCTGGAAAGGGACTAATGCAATTCCGAGTAATGCCATTCGGCCTGCACTTCGCTCCGGCGACGTTTCAACGGCTACTCGACACCATTTTGGGCCCTGAATTAGAACCGCACGTCTTTGTATATCTGGATGACATAATAATCATCAGCGAAACGTTTGACGAGCATATAAGATTGTTAACAGAGGTGTTCCGACGATTACGGGAGGCAAAACTGCGCATCAATGTAGAAAAATGCCGTTTTTGCGTCGATTGACTAAAATATCTCGGCCATATTGTTGACCGCGACGGCGTGCGAACGGACCCCGAAAAAGTCAGTGCCGTCGCTAAATGGGAAGCCCCGCAAACCGTACGCGACGTCCGCCGGTTCTTAGGAGTCGCGTCCTGGTATCGCCGATTCGTTAAAGATTTCGCGACTCTCGCCGCGCCGCTGACCGCACTTACACGCAAACGCGCCCGTTGGACCTGGGGGGATGCCGAACAAGCCACGTTCGACGCCTTAAAGACCGCGTTGACGACATCGCCGGTACTCGCGTGCCCAGATTTTAACCGACAATTCTTCTTACAAACCGACGCTAGCACCACGGGCCTAGGGGCCGTCCTGACGCAGTATTTTCCCGAAGGGGAACGGGTCATAGCATACGCGAGTCGCGCCCTAAACAACGCCGAGCGGAACTATAGCGCGACTGAATTAGAGTGCCTGGCCGTTATCTGGGGAATCCGACGACTGCGGGGATACCTGGAAGGGTACCGATTTACGGTGATCACCGACCACCAGTCGCTGAAATGGCTACAAAAGATCGAATCTCCGACAGGCCGCCTTGGCCGCTGGGCCTTTGAATTACAGCAATACGATTTTGAGATTATGAACCGGAAGGGCACGCTAAATAAAGTCGCCGATGCGCTCTCCCGAGAGCCGGAAGTATCCGTGGTAACCAAGCCGAAATGCACGTGGTATCAGCGAAAGTGGCACGCGGTCGAATCGAATCCGCATGAGATACCTGACTTTCGAATCGAGCATGGTCGGTTGTGGAAACATATACTCCACAGCCTAGACTTCAAGGAAACCCCGGAAGGAGAACAATGGAAGGAGTGCGTGCCGAAAGAACGACGACCCGCGGTATTGGAACAATACCATGATGCCGCCCACCGCCGGGCACCTGGGGATAGCAAAAACCATCGCCAGAATCGCGGCGAAATTTTACTGGCCAGGCATGTTTCAAGACATCGCCCGATACGTACGAAAATGCCCGACCTGCCTCGCGCATAAAATAGCTCAAGAGAAGCCCGCCGGGCAACTACACCCGACCGCGCTCAATCACCCGTGGCAGCAAGTAACTATCGATCTGGTTGGCCCGCTGCCCCGCTCCACCGCCGGTACATTATTATACATTCAAAATAATGAAAAATTCTTGTGTCCACCACTTACAACAGAAAACGTATATCTATTAAGGGGTCATATCCGTTTATCGGCCCTGAAAAGTGGTCCAATAATTATGAGGGATTGCAAGAAAACTATTAGACCAATTGAGTTGAATCTTTCGTTTATTGCAAGGAGTGTCTTGCAGGAAAGAAAACATACAGTAACAATAAAAAATACCAAAAAATATAACGGCTGCGTGCATTAGCGTAGGACGTCCTTTTTCGCGCAGGCACAAACGGTGGGCATTCTTCAGCTCGTAGGATTAATCATAAACAAAATTTCTTAAATTTTTATTATTTTTTGAGATCGTGATTCTCAAATGGTCACACTAAAAATTTTTTGTAATTTTTCTGAAAAAATTGTTACATTTTTTATTGATAAGTTCAACATGATTGATCTTATCAATAAAAGCTCCCGTGAGCCGATAAATAATCTTATTAGAAATATGTATACAAAAAATGAAGTTAATCGGACGAATGGTGAGGCAGTTATCATGCCCACCGTCTTGAAAAGTGGTGTTTCGAGAAAAATGCACGCACCCGCTATATTTTTTGGTATTTTTTATTGTTAGTGTATGTTTTCTTTCCTGCAAGACACTCTTTGCAATAAAAAAAAGATTCAACTTAATCGGTCTAATAGTTTTCTTGCAAGGAAGCAATAAGTTCAACATGATTGATCTTATCAATAAAAGCTCCCGTGAGCCGATAAAGAATCTTATTAGGAATATGTATACAAAAAATGAAGTTAATCGGACGAATGGTGAGGCAGTTATCATGCCCACCGTCTTGAAAAGTGGTGTTTCGAGAAAAATGCACGCACCCGCTATATGTTTTGGTATTTTTTATTGTTAGTGTATGTTTTCTTTCCTGCAAGACACTCTTTGCAATAAAAAAAAGATTCAACTTAATCGGTCTAATACGAGGGCCATTTGAAAAGTTTCCGGCCTCATTGACATAAGGTAACTGTAGAAAAAAATTTCTTTCGCCGTCCGATAGATGGCCTTGACATATGTAAACCGTAAAAATTTCAAGTCATTCTGATCATTACTTTGTCTATGGCACTCTTCCAAACTTGTCAGCTGACATTGTCTGTAAACAATGGAGAAAATTGAGTATCGCGCAGTGATAAAATTCCTTCATTTGAAAGGGAAAAACACTCGGGAAATAAAAGATGAGTTAGACTCTGTATACGGTGAAGCCTCCCCTTCATTTACAACGGTCAAATATTGGGTTGCCGAGTACAAACGTGGTCGTACGAGCATTTTAGACAAGGAACGTTCCGGGCGCCCGAAAACCGCTACAACTGACGAAATGGTCGATTTAGTGCATCAAACTGTGATGGAAGATCGTCGATTGACTGTTAAGGATATTGCTGAGGCTTGTGGGATATCATCTGAACGGGTGCACAAGATTTTACATCAAGATTTGGATATGAGAAAATTATCCGCGCGCTGGGTGCCGCGCAGGTTGATCGACCAAAAGCGCATACGGACGGACATGTCGCGCGAGTGTCAAAATTGAACGAATTAAAGTCTGAATTGCTTCCGCACCCACCCTATTCGCCAGATCTAGCTCCCAGCGACTTTTTCCTATTTCCTAATTTAAAAAAATATCTCGGGGAAAAAAATATAAGTCAAATGCTGAGGTGAAAAACGCTGTAAACCAGTATTTTTCAGGTTTAGACAATCAATTTTTTTCTGACGGTTTAAAAGGATGGGAGAAACGTTGGACCAAATGTATCGAGTTGCAAGGAGACTACATCGAGAAATAAATTTTGTTTTGCTTCGAAATGTGTTTTTCTTAAAAAGGCCAGAAACTTTTCAAATAGCCCTCGTAGTTTTCTTGCAATCCCTCATAATTATTGGACCACTTTTCAGAAACCGAGAAACGGATATGACCCCTTAATACATATGTTTAAAATTTGTCACTTTTTGATCTATAAACTCGTGTTAGTCACTCGCATTTATTTAACAGTTGTTAACATGTCTAACATAAACAAATTTTACAATCTATGTTAAGGGGGGATCCTTATGTAGACGGTCTAAAAAATCGATTTTTTTTTTTTTATTGTAATCAATAGTACACTATTCGTGGAATATATTCCCAAGGTTACAATAAAAAATTCGAAGTTTTAAAGGCCTCACAGCCATTTCTTGCGCGCAGGTATACGTGCGGGTATACGAGCGGCGAAAACTTTAAACGCGTTTATCTCAAAACCACGTTTTTGAAATTGGCGGGCACGATAACTCAAAAACTATTTGACCAATCAAATTGGCTCTGTACGTACACATAGTTTATTAAATTTACTAGTCGGTGAACCTCTAAAATTAATAAAATAATTAATTTAAACAATTTTTATTGAATTAATAAAGTTCACATTTGTGAGTGAAAATTGCATTTTTTTGTTTAAAGTGCCGCCATTTTGTCAATTTTCAACTTTTTTGCATTTTTTTAGGTTCACCGACAAACTATGTTTATAAACAATAAGAAATCTTTTTGTTTTTTTGTTTCAGACGAGTAAACAAGTAGCTAGAATGCCCGCCGTTTAAAATTGACGCTTTTTCTTACGCCCTATAAACATATTATATTATTTTTTTTTTAAAGTAAAAAAAATTTTTTTACGTACTTAAATCTTCAAATAAAATAGCCCAAAACTTATCAAAGCGATTTATTAAATAGTTTCTTTCAAAAAAATTCCCGAAAATCCATTTATTTTCAGTCGTCTACATAAGGATCCCCCCTTAAGACCGTTAAGATATAAATCAATACAAAGGAAATAGCCATACTGTCCAAGCTTGGATCTTAGGCAGCTCAATATAATTATTTTCTATATGTATTAATACGCGTATTTTCCAACACATTAAACTGCGCTTATATTGTTTATTCACGTCGCCTGAGAAAGACGTTCAAATTATTGTTATCCGGTTATTGCGATAAATATTACCACATGCCCCGGTAGTCGAATTGGTAAGACGCCCGAACGGAATGCGGGAGATTCCAGGTTCGAACCCTGGCTGGGGTAATATTTTTCGCAATAAGTTTTTACAGTGATTTTAATATTAAATCGATACCGATTTAATTAGGGAAGGGAGAGGGAATTTCTAATGTTCCAACAATAGCTGTGTTTTAAGTCCGACAAATAATCGGCGCGCAGTTTAATGTGTTGGAAAATACGCGTATTAATACATATAGAAAATAATTATATTGAGCTGCCTAAGATCCAAGCTTGGACCGTATGGCTATTTCCTTTGTATTGATTTAAATTTTACAATGTTTCTTTTAATGTATCCCACTCTACATATCACTTGTGGCATTATTGGCAATAGATATATAGCAATAACATATCGTCAATAAACGTATTATTAATACGTCATATTTGTTATTTTCCTTTCCTCTGTTAGTATTCCAAGTAATTTTAACACTTATAAGAAGCTGTACATTGTACACTAAAATTAATAATAAACGCGCAACGTGTGGAAAATTTACAAGCTTGTCATGACAGATCTATCCTCCGGACTTATGTAACATGAAACAAACACACATAGAAACTCGTCGAAATTTAATAAATGTTATATTGATATCATTAACACTTGTCGAGCGTGTCTCTGTGTTGTTGGCCTTCCGACTTGAAAATAATAAAAATATGGTTAAAATTGTACACAAATCCTTAGCGAGTCAAGCCTCGCTCTCGTCCACAGAAACTGAAAAAACATGAGATATCGAATGATTGTAATAACATCCATCTGTGCTCAGTGTGTCTTGTCCGCTGATAATAAACTAACCGTTTAATCATGTATACATAAATAAAGATGTCTTGTTAGACAACAATCTGTATTGCAGTGTGTGGTTGTTTCTTGTCATCGTCAGGTTTATTTCATAAAGTAGCAATATCTTTGTAAAATCAATACGTCCGTAGATGCAACCTTTTAGTCCTCCTTTGTGGTACTTGGAAATGAAGAACAAAAATTGTACAATAACGACGCATGTGTGTGTTGCCCGCTGATAATAAACTAACCGTACTTATCCTTAATTACATATATACATAAATAAGAATGTGTTGTTAGACAACAATCTGTATTGCAAAGTGTTTGGTTGCTTGTTTTCAGGTATTTATTAAATAAAAAAGCATTACCATTGTAAAATACGAACGTAATGCCGTCTCCTAGTCCTCCCGTATGGAACCTGGAAATAAAAAACATAAATCGTACAATTACGATGCATATGTGTGTTTCGCCCGCTGATAATAAACTAACCGTATTTACCATTAATCACATAATATATACATGAATAAGGTGTCTTATTAGACAACAATCTGTATCGCAAAGTGTGTGGTTATTTCTTGTCGTCAGGTGTAAATAAAAAAACAATACCGTTGAAAACTCAATACGTCCAGTCATCCTCCTCCTGTGTGGTATCCGAAAATAAAATTGTACAATAACGACGCATATGTGTGTGTCTCGCCCGCTGATAATTAACTAACCGTTTAATTTCCTATATATACATGAATAAAGATATCTTGTTAGACAAAAATCAGTATCTCCAAGTGTGTGCGGTTGTTGCTTGTCGTCGTCAGGTGTTTATTAAATAAAAAAGCAATACCGTTGTGAAATAAATACGTCCGTACATGCCGCCTCCTACATCTCTCGTATGGTACCTGGAAATAAAAAACAAAAATTGTAGAATAACAATGCATGTGTGTCTCGCCGCTGATAATAAACTAACCGTACTTATCTTCAATCACATACATACATAAATAAAGATTTCTTGCTATACAACAATCTGTATCGCAAAGTGTACGGTTGTTGCTTGTCGTCGTCAGATATTAAATAGAACAGCAATATCGTACAATTAATACGTCCATACATTCATTCTCCTCCTGTGTGGAACCTAAAAATAAGGAACACAATTTGTAGAATAACGATGCATATGTGTCTTGACCGCTGCAAATAGTGTGTATATGGTTGTTTCTTCAGGTGCTTAATTAAATAAAGAACAATATCGTTGTGTGTTAAGGAGATTCGTATCTCGCGCCCGTTTGCGTAGATGGGAATACGGTGACACGGATGTTCACCGATAGAGGTAGGGCGATACGGTGACGATACCGTGGGGCAGAGACCGCGCTCTCGCGGGGCTCTTGGATCGCGACCGTCAACGTGATAACACGTACCGCGTACGGTACCTCTATTGTATCGCGCATATAGTGAAATATATACATTATATACTCACGCAGTGGAGTCGTTCATGCGAACCTTACACACCCGCAGAAGCAAAGGACTTAACAAGTGGCGACGAGGACGGTTCGAATTACGCTTCGATAATTTATCGGGCGTTGAGCAGTACTACGAGCTGCGTCGGATCCAAGAGTGCTACGTGGCGGACCGAATAAGACATACAGGGGGATAAGTAGAGAAATAGTGCGAGGGAAACCGTAATGCCAGGGGACGGAATTTCCGGAGCAACCACGATTACGCGGACTTTGGCCGCAACCGCGACAGCAGTGCCAAGCTCGCTCACGATCGAGGCATTCGATGCCGAGAAGACCACGTGGCGGAGATGGCTCCAAAGGCTACAGGGGGCCTTCATGATCTTCAAGATACTCGGTGATGACAGAGTACCGTATCTGTTACATTACGTGGGAGCAGCAGCGTTCGACATTCTGTGTGATCGACTGGACCCTGAGGACCCCTTTTCGCAGACATTCGAAAGGCTTACGGATACATTAGAAGCATTTTACGATCCCCCGCCGTTGGAAATAGCAGAGAACTTCCGGTTCCACCAACGGCGTCAGGAGAGCGGGGAAAGTGTGCAGCTGTTCGCCGCTGCACTGCACAGATTGAGCATACACTGTAATTTCGGCGATTACCTAAAAACTGCTCTCCGGAATCAGCTGGTGTTCGGCCTAGCCAGCAAGAAGGTGCGCGCTTACTAGAAAAAAAGGATCTCACATACGAGGAGGCTTTGAAGATAGCAACGACAATGGAACTTTCGGAGAGAGGCTCGGCGTCGCTCCAGGTATCCCTAACGCAGTCTTCGGCCCAGGTGGATGTCGTCCAAGCAAAGAAGAAGAAGCAGCGGAAGCAGGGAGCGGATAATCCACGGAATTTTCAAAAAGGGAAGTTTACGCAGAAATTCCCTAATAATAATAATAATAATAATTATTAAAACGCTAATTCTCGTACAGCTAATAATGGTCGTTCGAGCGCAAATACGGGTAATTCAAATTATACAACAGGAATGTCGCCTAAATCCGTTACATGTTACAGATGCGGTAGAGGTCATTTGGCCTCACAGTGTACTATAAACAGAGACGTTCGTTGCTCGGGCTGTGGCGGAACCGGACACTTGAGGAGAGTATGTTTCAAAACAAAGGAACAAACAAACCAGTTAGAGGACATTCTTCAGCTGAAGCATCCCGAATTCCGTGACAAATTCTACAGCACGTTGAGGATCGACGGTATACGAGTCAGATTCGAGGTAGATAGCGGAGCGGCGGTAACGGTTATGAATCGGGATGACGTCCGTCGTTTGTTTCCAAATTCGATCATTCATGCGACGGATTTAAATCTGATTGCGTTTTGCAAAACCGTCATAGGAATAATAGGATACATTACGGTAGATGTTAAAGCGGAGAGAGTAGAGCGTAAATTAAACATTTATATCACTCAAGTGGATAGGAAACCATTGTTAGGTAGAGAGTGGATTCGCCAACTCTCTATCCCCGGAGGAATACCTGATTTTCTGGATTGCAATGCTGTTGATAACGCGAATAATGTAGGCTTTAAGAAAATTAGGTTAGACGATGTGTTACGAAAATACAGTGAAGTACGTTCAAAGGAGTGGTCAAAAATATCGGGAGTTCAGGCAAAATTAACGTTAACCCCTAACGCCACGCCAGTGTTTCTAAAAGCAAGAACCGTACCCTTCAAGTTAATTGAAATGTTAGACAGAGAACTAGACGAATTAGTACGTGTAGGAATACTCGAAAAAATTGAAACGTCGGAATGGGCGACCCCAATAGTACCGATTTTAAAGGCGGATGGTCGTATACGTATATGCGGGAATTACAAGGCCACGGTAAATCCCAGATTGATTGTAGATGAGCACCCACTCCGGACTATTAATGAGATATTCGCGAAGCTAGAAAGAGGAGAGAAATTTTCAAAGATAGACTTACGTCAGGCATACTTACAATTGGAAGTAGATTCACAAAGTAGTAAAGTACTAACCTTGAATACGCATCGTGAGTTATATAAAGTGAATCGGTTGATGTACGGGATTGCGTCCGCACCGGCAATATGGCAAAGAACCATAGAGAACATCTTACAGGGGATTCCAGGGACGGCGGTACTAATCGATGCTATTGTCATTACAGGGGAGACAGAAGCTATACATTTACAAAGATTGAATGCAGTTCTAGAGCGTTTACAGTCCCATAATATTAGAATAAACTTAGAGAAATTGAAATTTATGATGAGCGAAATACAGTACTGTGGTTTTACCTTACGGGAAAATGGTATACACAAAGAGAAGTCCAAGATAGAAGCTATTAGAAAAATGCCGCGTCCCCGAAATGTTCAGGAAGTTAGAGCATTCGTAGGTATGATTAACTATTACGGCAGGTTCATACGGAATTTAAGATCAATACTTTATCCGCTGAATCAGTTACTACACGTAAATGTCCCGTTTAAATGGACTGAGGCACAGGAGCAAGCATTTGTTAGAGCGAAAAAAGCATTTACAAGCGAGGAAATATTAGCTCATTACAATTCGAAATTGCCGTTAATTTTAGCAACAGATGCGAGCCCCTACGGAGTAGGTGCCGTCTTGTCGCAATTGTGTCCCGACGGAACGGAAAAAGTAATACAGTACGCGTCGCAAACATTGTCGGAAATACAGCAAAAATACTCGCAAATTGATAAGGAGGCATACAGCATAATTTATGGAATTAAAAAATTTTACCAGTATTTGTACGGTAACAAATTCACATTAGTAACCAACCATAAACCCTTAGTACAAATCTTCGCGCCGAATAAAAGTTTGCCAGTGTATACGGCGATGAGAATGCAACACTATGCAATTTTTTTACAAGGATTCAATTACACAATCAAATATCGGAATTCGAAAGAGCATAGTAACGCGGATTGTCTATCAAGGTTGCCAATACCCGGAAATAATACAAATATGGATGTAGTCGAAGCATTCCAAATAGAGGAATTACAAGATTTTCCAGTAAATGCAACACAGATAGAACTCGAAACTAAGCAAGATCCGAAGCTTAGGAAATTATTGCGAGCATTGCAGACAGGAAATGAGGTACCGAGCGAAGATCGATTTAATTTAAGCCTAGAAGAATTTAATCTACAAAATAATATAATTAAGCGTGGTTTCCGCGTAGTGATCCCTCAATCATTACGCGCAAACGTATTAAAACAATTACACACAGGCCATTTTGGAATTAACAAAATGAAAGCTATTGCACGCGGTTACTGCTGGTGGCAGGGTATAGACCAGGATATTAAAAATTTAGTAGAAAATTGTGCCGCATGCAACAAAGTACGAAATAACCCACCAAAAGTTGAGAAACATCACTGGGAACCAGCAGCAGCCGCAATGCATCGAGTACACGCGGACTTCGCAGGTCCCTTCTTGGGAAAATGATTTCTGGTAATGATAGATGCGTTTTCGAAATGGCCGGAAGTAAGAATAGTTAAAGACATAACGGCGAAAACCATTATCAAAGAATTTAGAAATATTTTTGCGTCATACGGTATTCCAAAGATTTTAGTTACGGATAATGGAAGGACGTTTATCGCAGAAGAATTTAAGCATTTCCTCAGAGGTTGTGGAATCACACATAAATGTACAGCGCCTTATAACCCTGCTACGAATGGACAGGCAGAACGATTTGTACAAACGTTTAAAAATGCGTTGAAGCGTGCGAATGCGAACGGAAACAATCTCGAAACAAAACTAGAGCAAATATTGTTACAATACCGCGCAGCGCCACACGCAAACACACACGTATCACCGGCAGAATTGTTTCTGGGTAGGAAAATACGCACCAAATTAGACTTGATCTTCCCGAAGGAAGAGGGGGACGGAAACGTGATAGTAAACATAGCGACAAAAGCAAAAGAATTCGAAATAGGAAAGCGAGTAGCAGTCAAGAATTATACCGGAAGTGAGTGGTGAAAATTCGGCGAAATTATCGAAAGAATAGGCAAGTTACACTATAAGATTAAGCTAGATGATGATCGAGTTTGGAAGCGACACGCGGATCAAATACGCGGGATTGGAGCTCAGACTCCAGAGACAATGGATAACGACGATGATGGCTACGGTCCAGTAGAAGAAGTTTTACAGGGCCCAAATAAAGCTATAGATGAAGAACGGTTGGGAAACGAGGCGAAAATCCGGTATAACTTCTACAAGATCTCCCGCCACGCCACAGCCAGAGCGCGGGGATAATCCCGAACAAAATGCAAACAAAGAGCTACGCCGCTCAACTAGGAAGCGACAACCCACGTTACGTTACGGGAAATTTGCCTAAGTGGAAATAGATATATTCAGAGAATTATGTGTGAGCGTAGTACGTAAGCATTTCCTAAGAAAGGAAGGTGTTAAGGAGATTCGTATCTCGCGCCCGTTTGCGTAGATGGGAATACGGTGACACGGATGTTCACCGATAGAGGTAGGGCGATACGGTGACGATACCGTGGGGCAGAGACCGCGCTCTCGCGGGGCTCTTGGATCGCGACCGTCAACGTGATAACACGTACCGCGTACGGTACCTCTATTGTATCGCGCATATAGTGAAATATATACATTATATACTCACGCAGTGGAGTCGTTCATGCGAACCTTACACACCCGCAGAAGCAAAGGACTTAACATTGTGAAAAAAATACGTCCACAGATGCCGCCTCCTAGTACTCCTGTGGTGCCCAAAAATAAAGAACAAAAATTGTTCAATACCGACGCATATGTGTGTGTATCGCCCGCTGATAATAATAAACTAACCGTACCTATCTTTAATTAGATGAGCCCAAGTCTTCAATCCGTGCACTGATCTTAACTCATAAGCATTGTGTTTCATTACTGAAACCAGACACGGTGGATTATCACGAGATTGATATTATACTGTCTGACAAGTGAATTTTACATCTTTATGAAAAAACTTATACGAATTGCAGCTAACTTTTCAATTTTATTTTATTTAAAAGGCAGCAGATATCACGTGATTTACCTTATGTTCAACCTTTTCTAACAACTTTACCGCTGACCAATGTTTTACGAATACGATAACATTTCACTTTTATTTATAATATGCATTGTTGACGATTAGATTTAAAATTATTGCGAAATAGTACACTGGAAAAGGTCTAAACTAATTTTAAGACAGAAACGTTTGTATTGTATTTTGTTTTAAGTTATTAAAAGTGTTATTATATATTATTCGCTATAAGAATTAATGTTGTTTGCTCGGCGTTTTGCTCTTATCTGCCTTAAGTTTCAAAAAGATTGTACACCTGGACAGCGTTATTCATGACTTGGGATAAATCTTTTTCTCATAAGAAAAGAAATGTCTTTTTATTTTTTAATACTTTATTTCTTAATAATATTTTTAATGTATTTTCTTTTAAGTACGAGATTATTTAAATATCTAATTGTTACAGTAAATTCCTCTTAAAAAATTTATTACTTCTGAGTAACTGGGCAAAATTCGTAG
This sequence comes from Leptothorax acervorum, assembly GCA_035220615.1. Lineage (NCBI taxonomy): Eukaryota > Metazoa > Arthropoda > Insecta > Hymenoptera > Formicidae > Leptothorax > Leptothorax acervorum. The sequence goes on along the minus strand of JASTWQ010000470.1, from coordinate 77,700 downwards.
AAAGATTCAATAAGTGTTTTGTCTTATAATTTAATTTAAGTTAACGCGTAGATATCTAACGAAACGGATTGTTTAGAAAATAATTTTTGTATTGTAAAATACACAGTATAACTTTTTTTATTTGTTAAAATTTTCATATGTTGATAATGGTTATGTGTTATGTCTTGGCGAAAGTTTTATCCGTTATCAAAATTTTCTGCAAGGAGGTACTTCTGACAGGAGTAACAAGTGATTTTTAGTGCAAGAAAAAATTATTTCTATTATTACAATGCGTTAGAATATTGCACGCGATGCGGACGCGCGCAAAGATATAGCGCGGCCGCCGGCCGTGCCGCCGTGCCGCCGCGCGCGGCGTAGCGCTCACGCACACTATCAGGCGCGCGGCTCATCGACGTGCGCCCGGCTAAAGAACGGCGCTGGTTGGACTGATTTTACTCATTGATTACTGGTCTGTTAAGCATTATAGAAAAAAATGGTTCAGGACTTTTTGATTCAGTTTTTGACAAGGAATACCGCTATGTAGTTAGTGGACGATCTTTTAGTAACACCCTGTATACATGAATAAGAATGTCTTGTTAGACAACACTGTATCGCAAAGTGTATATGGTCGTTTGTTGTCGTCGAAAGACGCATGTGTTTTGCCCGCTATATCTTACATCTTACCACGCGTACGTACATCTACCTGCTCTCTAAATGTTTACTTATTGTTCTCTGTAACCGCTCGCCGAGTCCAACACGTACGCGACTGCAAAATTAAGGAGTACTTCCTTGTGTTACCAAGGAAAGTATTCCTCCCCCATGGTACGCCACCTTGTCGCTGGTGGGAGAGCTTGGATCCTCGTGATTTCTCGGGGCAATTCCAGCGGAGATGCTCGCAAGACCCGCGGGATCTCCGGCAGGTCCTACCATGCCGGTAAGGCCCGAGGAGTAAGGACCATACCAAGAGCGTACCTACAGGGTAGTGGCCCTTGAAAGAAATCCACTCCCCGCAACTCGAGGTGGTGTGGAACCGTGCCGAGGGGTGCATGGCCGCGGCGGGGTTAACCTTGCGCGGTTGATAACGGTCCTGTGAGGCACCGGCCGAAACCCGACTGTATACCAGGCTTACCCGGGTGGGTGGCTGATAGGCTCGGGTGGACCATTTTTTTCAGCTATTTAAACAAATACTGCATGGATAAACTTAAAAAATTTTACCTAAACTTTTACGGAGTGACGAGAGAAGGATAGGAGAGAGAGCAGGAGCCAGAGGAATGCGATATGCCCGCTTCCTCTGCGAAAGACACACCGCAGCACCGCAGCAGCGACAGCGACAACACCAGTCGTTTCTCGTATAGTCCTGTCGCTGTTGCAGCGGCCACCAACATCTCGGCTTTCCACAACGAATGGTGGTTACCATCCCCGCCGCCGACTATTGCCGAGAGGTTCGGCCTTGAGGCGATGGATGACGAGACAAAGGACAGCGAGCTGCCCGCTTCCTCTGCGGAAGACTCAATGCAGCACCACAGCGACGACACGAGTGGTCCCTCGTACAGTCCTGTCGCTGCTGCATCGGCCAAAAACATCCAGGCCTAGTAGAAAATCAATGGTGGTTGCCATCCCCGCCGCCGACCGTTGCCGAAAGGTTCGGCCTTGAGGCGGACAAAGACGACAACGACGACAACAACATGGACGTGGACGAAGACGAGGCCATTGACGATGACGACGTAAACGACGACGTCATTGTCATTAGTGACAGCGACGAGACGGGCGTCGTCAACAGGACGGTTGACGTCACCACCACCACCGACGACACCACCGACCGCGCCGTCGGTGACGTCGACATTGGCAGCATCCTCCCGGCCACAACACATGACAAGGACGAATTGCCGCCCAATGTGCGACGCATTTTGGAAAAACTGTTTGGCGACGACGATGGTGTTACCAGCAGCGACGATGACGAGCTGCAGGACGACGACCGTAGCACCCACCACCACCGACACCACCGACCACGCCGCCGATGACGACGACGATGATGTCGTTATCAGCAGCGACAGTGACGACGAGCAGCAGGACAACGACCGCAGCACCGTCCCGGTCACCACCACCGACCGCGCCGCCGATGACGACGACGATGCTGTCGTTATCAGCAGCGACAGTGACGACGAGCAGCAGGACGACGACCGCAGCACCGATGTTTATTAGCAACGTGTTCTTGCGGGACGAGGCCGTTGCAAACCTCAGAACACGTCCAGTCGTCCCCATCGATCTTGTCAGAGAATGCGCACGTGCGGAGTTTAGAGTGACATACTTCATTAACGGCAAGCATGTCAAAATCAATTTCACATTGATGCAAGACGTGCTTGTCAATGGGTCTGAAATGGCCTCCGTCCGGGGATACGTCGTGCAGGTCCGGTCTCTGCACGATCCCCACGACGAGTGCCATTATAGACTCCGCACACCAGGGCCTACAGCAATATACAACTCCATCGCCGACTGTGTGGCACGCGATAGTCGCAGCGGGAGAGGAGACGACGGCAAACCACGTCCTACGCCTCGTGGCGTGTTACGCTACGTGGGCGTATACGCACCTGCTGCCAGGCGCGAATACGCGTATTCGCGACAATTGGCAGCAAATAGCCGAGGACGTGGGCCAGGGACCTTCCACGGGTGTTTACCGTGGAATGGTTCCTCGGCAGGGTTCGAGCCATGGGGGGCGCAACCAGCGTCAGGGTCCTGTCGTCCATTCGTATCAGATATCTTGTCCATTCCTTGGTCGACACGCCTAAGACGCTCACGGCTCGAATGATCCGAGTCGTCACCCTGCCGACCAACGTCTCCCGACATTTGACCAACAGACTAACCCGGTTTGTCAGGTCAAATGTCTTAGTTTTCCCGCTCGGCCTAGTAAAAGCACATACAAAGCAAATTGACACGTGGGCCCTGGTAGTCCCCAGTGGGGTCACAAGACGTCTGCCGGACGGCACGGTGCTGTCCGTGCAGACCGTCAAGACGCTGTTGAGTAGGGCCAGGCGAGGTTTACGGCACCTTCGCCTCTCATCAGCGTCCGTGACCCACCCACACAGCCGCCGCCGCCGCCTCAGCCGCGTCATCCACCGCCGCCTCAGCCACAAATGACGGCGATTGTTGAATTTGTTGAGACGCCAATACCATCGACGTCACCGCCGCCGCCGCCGTCACCGTGGACCACATCACCACCGCCGCCAACGACGTCGTCACCGCCGCCGCCAACATCATCGTTACCGTCACCGCCAACGTCGTCGTCACCGCCGCCGTTAACTTTGTCGTCACCGCCACCGTCAACGTTGTCGTCACCGCCGCCTTCAAGATTAGCGGTGATTACACCGACGCCACCACCGTCGTTGTCACCACCGCCATCGCCGTCGCCGTCGCCGTCGGCGTCGGCGTCGGCGGAGTTAATGCCGCGACCGCGGAGACCGCCGCTCAAACAACTGCGGAAAATACTTAAAGTCGGACGAGGCAGTATGCCTATATAGCGTATTATACCCGACAAAACAACATTTATGACGCCACCACCGTCGTCGTCACCACCGCCATCGCCGTCGCCGTCGGCGGAATTGATGCCGCAACCGCAAAGACCGCCGCTCAAACAACTGCGGAAAATACTTAAAGTCGGACGAGGCGGTACGCCTATAGGGCGTAATATATCCGACAGAGCAACATTTATGACGCAACCACCGACGCCACCGACACCGACGACGACAACGAGCCAAAAGCGCGGATTGTCGCCAACACCGACGCCGGCCAAGAGACCATATGTCATCGGCGCCGCCAGCGTTGTCACGTCGTCGTCGGGAGCTTCGCGACCCGTTCAAGCAGTTGCTTTGACGACAGCGACTTCGACGACGACGACGATGCAATAGCATCGAAATACGCTGGTATGGACGTACCGAAGCCGTCCCCTGCTATCAGGAATCTTGTTATTTTAACAAAACACGACAAGGAACTGCTCCGGTGCGCCCTGCTAAACAATCGCGTAAGGAACGAAGATCAATGGCGACAACTGCGGCAAAGAAAAATAAGCCTGTTTATCAAGTGGACCACGTCGCAAATGGTCGAACGCGTGCACTTTATCGCAAGCAGGCCGCAACAAACTGTATTTACAAAAAACAATCGAATGAGCATTATGCAACTTAAAGATATATTGGCTCGGGAGGAGCAACAAATATTACAACGTGCATAATGTTCATGTGTACTGCGAGCCGTTTTCCCGCGAGCTCGCCACTCGCGGGGGCGTTCCCGCAAATTAACTCAATTAGCAGATGTCAAATTGCAGAAGGCACTACACGACAACTGGGCGCCAGGTGCGATTACGCGCACCACGTTTTTACTTGCTCACACGTCCTTGCCAAAAACCGAATCTTCGCGAACACGTCGAAGCTCAGGGCGGAATTCGTGAGGTTAATTAGGAGGGTGAGGGGAGAGAGCGTAGCGCAGACACATAAAATAAAGCCAAAGCAGGTGTAATTAATGTAAGAAAATAATAGAATATATTTCAGCAAAGCTCGCAGTGAACGATCAGTCGGAAAAGTGAAGATAATGACGAGGATACGGATGCGTGTGTGACCCGTCGGTACGCAATATCGGTACGGAGTTCTAACTGTACGCGGGACACGGAAACGGGATCGAATCTAATGCGCCGACACGAGCACGCGGTCATCCATCCGACACACACACGCGAACGCACGCTCATCAATCCACCCTAACGTCGCACGCGACTATTCACGCATACACGCAACGCGAAACACACTACGTACTTTCACGACACACGGGAAGTTACACGCGCACACACGAAACACGATACGAAAACGCCAAAAACGTGGCCCGCCACACCGCTTCGCACCCCCGATGCATACCGCGCGACACACGATGCACTCGCATGCGCGATCGCTCCGCGCGGGCACGCGGGTCAACAGCTGATGCGGCGCCCGGCACACGTAACACGCAACCTGCACGAACGCGCCCGGCGCGTGATCGTCCCCCGTCGCTCCCCGACGCAATCACCGTCTTAATACGCGCCTCTAATTACTCGCGGTACGCGGCACAATAGGCGGGCGCGAGGTCACACACACGCGCGCGGGCGGGAATCGTCCCGCAATCACACACAACAATTAACGCGATGACTACCGGTCGCGACGAAGTCCCCGAGGAGGGCGAGAATACACGTTAACGCAACTCGATCCGCTCTCGGCCGGCCCACACAACGTTTTCTCGACGTTACGGTACACGCGGGACTCTACTGTATTTCTCGGTACGCACTTTTACACCGGACGCGATTCGCGGACACGAGGGCACCGGCCGCGAGCGGAATCACTGTTACACTTTGCCTACCGGAGCGGCGATCTCACAAAATATCCTTGCTGGATCCGCTGTCGGTGGTCGGGATCGGCGTCTCGTCTCGTGGCTGACACGGCAGTGACGATCCTGCGGCCCGGCGGGATCACCTCGGGCCCCCGCGCTTGCGCACCGTATCCGCTTCCTGTCCCAGCCATCCGCGCCACATCCTGCTGCCGAATTCCTCCTTCCTTGTCCGCTCCACCGGCCCGCGGTATTCGAAACGGGCGTGATAAGGTGAGTACGGCTGGCCGTGCCGATATCTCTGGCCGACGTCCGGCGGGCCCGGCTGGCCAGGCCGTGACCGCGCCGACGGGCATGTTCTCGCGTCCGGCGGAGGCGGCGGGACCGTCCGCCCGCTCCTGGGGGTGGCGGCTCAGCGTCCGGCGCGGACCTCTGCGGGGCGTCCCCCTCGAGCGTCCTTGTACTCCTTCGGCGGTGGTATGGCTCGGGACGTGTGCGGCGGCGCGGCGGCGGACCCATGGGTGACCCGCCTGTCGGCCTCCCCGTCTCCTTCGCCTCTCCTCGGCAGCTCCCTTAAGTCCCACGATGCGGCTTTTAAGCCGTTACAATAATATTTGATCCGCTCCGGCTGCAAAACGCTAAATGTGGCTATTAATATAATTCGCCCCCGCTCGGGTTACCCCGCCCCCGATCTTACCCTCGGCCGAGCTCCGTCCAGGAGGAGGGCGCGACTTTTGTCACGTCACAGTACATATACATATATAATTGTAAATAGTACATATTTTTATTTATTTAGATGTAAGAGGTGCTCTATATACACCAAACACAAGTATTTTTTGACTCTCGAAAGAACGTTCTTCTTTCACTTGTCAGAAGAGGAGCGTTCACGTGCCGTCCCCACCTTCTTGCGGTGAGAGTCGGGCAACGCGAGATAAGCAATTGTCCCGCGGCTGACGGGGCTCCGGCTTCAAGTAGTTAAACGTGCGTATATTAAAATGTAGTTTCATCATAGTCGATTCAACTTTGCAAGTACGCGCGTGTGCGTCCTCGAAATTTCCAAGTGTCGACAAATTCTTTTACTAAAATTTTTACACATTTTTACCTGCCTCCCCTTCCTACCTCTTAAGAGAGAGTTTTATTTTGAAAAAATCAGTCGTAATTGTAGTAATATATTTTACATCAATCGGCAGTGCAATTATAGCCCATCTTTTCCTCCCTCTCCCTTTTACTCTCTGGAGATAAGTTATATTTTCAAATAGTAGATCAATAAACAATTAATGCGGTCCAAGTTTGCGAAATAAATCGTCGCTATGGAATGACGAAACGTCACTTAGATGGACAGTGTCGCTACTCACTTCACTAAAGATGTGTTGGACATAGAAAACATTTTTTATAAAAAAAAAGAAAAGTGAAAACCTACCGTATCTAGTCGAAATAAAGTTCAAAATAAACTTACCTTACCTGCTTGACAAATGTCCACAGTTACCGTTGTTGAAAAACCCGTTTGTCGAAATTTTTAGTCCCAACGCGCAAAAACTTCATATATTACTCATATTTCCCTCCCTCCCACTCTTCTGAAGACAGAATTATTTCTCAAAAATAGGTGTCAGTTTTTGTACTATATCGATTGACCTAGTAAAAATTTCCATAATTTTGACCGCTCTTAGTTGTGCGCACTCCGAAGAGCGCGCATCGTAAGCCCCGCCACCGCGACAAGGTGGCGGCCACATTGGCGGAGAGGAAAAGAACAAGGAGAGAAAGGGAATTGAGGCAGTCACAATGGCAAAGAAAGAATGGAGTAAAAAAAATTTTTTATTTGTTGTTATATTTACATTAAAATTAACGCCGTACACAATTTTAAAAATAAAACGTAGTTCTTTTCGCCCCTTTCCTTGTTTTACTGCAATCTGTAACAGTAAAAAACAATGTTGATATTCACACGCGCGAAAGAAATGAGACAAATTAACCAAAATGTTAAATCCAAATACAAAAAAAAATAAAGACAAATTTTCTCTTACCGTTGACGTTTCCTCTTAGGTTTGTCGTCTTCCTCGTCATCTCCATTGTCGTCGTCGTAAGACAAGGAAAAACAGGAGGAGGAGATAAGGAGGAGGAAGAGGCCTGTACAGGTGCTGGCTGCTGCTGCTTCTCCTCCTCACCGACGTTGCCCGCGTCCACAGATTTGTCCGAGTAAAAAATGACGGAGTAAGCGTCGGGTCGCTATCGTACACGGAACTCTCTGGACTGTCCCGATTTGAGTCCATCGACACTCCGCTGTCGCTACTCGTCTCTTCCGCCGTTGTATTCTGAAAAAAGGAAGTTAGTCATAAAGTGTATAAACTTACCGTACCTGGTCAAAGACAAATCCAAAGTTTACCTAGTTGGAAAAGTATCTAAACTTACCTTAGCTGCTCGACAAATATCCAGTTATATCCGTTGTTAATGTACATGGCCTAAATTCTCAACTATCTTTCATCGACAAAAGCGTTCTTTTATTTTCCAGACACTACAGTTCATGTGTAACATGAACTATAGCATCTGACAAATACAAGAGAGCGCTCTTATCAATAAAAAAAGTGTGCAAGTAGAAACTAGCACATTGCTTCATCATAGTTTTTAAGTGTGCAAGTAGAAACTTGCACATTGCTCCTTTATAGTTTTAAAGTGTGCAAGTAGAAACTTTCACATTGCTTCCTTATAGTTTTAATGTGTGCAAGCAGAAACTTTCACATTGCTTCCTCACAGTTTTTAAGTGTGCAAGTAGAAACTTGCACATTGCTTTGTCATAGTTTTTAAGTGAGCAAGTAGAAACTTGTACATTGCTTTGTCATAGTTTTTAAGTGAGCAAGTAGAAACTTGCACATTGCTTTCTTATAGTTTTTAAGTGTACAAATTAGAAACTTGCACATTACATCCTCACAATTTTTAAGTATGCAAATTATAAATTTGCATATTGCTTAATCAACATTTTATTTCGCTCATAAAGCTTCCTCTATGAGGAAGACAAATTTTTTCTTTGATGTATAATTATTAGTGGATATTTCAATTTTGCTTCCTCATAGAGGAAGCTTTATGAGCGAAATAAAATGTTGATTAAGCAATATGCAAATTTATAATTTGCATACTTAAAAATTGTGAGGATGTAATGTGCAAGTTTCTAATTTGTACATTTAAAAACTATGAGGAAGCAATATGCAAGTTTCTACTTGCACACTTCAAAACTATGAGGAAGCAATGTGCAAGTTTCTACTTGCACACTTAAAAACTATGAGGAGTTATTGACAATTTTAACCGTTTTGTTTTAAATAAGGTTTTTGTAAATTTTAATTATGGTTTTATAAAAAACCAGTACTTTTCTGAAAATTTGATTGCTTCAAACTCTTAATAAAATCATAATTCTTTAAAACTCTCAAATCATAATTTAAATCGACTAAACGGAAAGAGTGTTTTGAAATCGTCTCAACAAGGGCTACAAGAATATGCAATAACGTGTAAACACTAAGTGAGTTGTTAGGATTGTATTGCCAACCTAAGATAAATTTATGAAATTAATTTGCGCCGGCAGTGCGACTGCACTCAGTACACCAAATGCATCGCTGGTGATATTTCGTTGCTCTAATGGATATTGAGACTTGAGATGTAGCCCTTAAAGGTTGAAATTTTAAAATATGCTCTAATTTTCACAAATTTTGATATCGGGCTATTTCTAATTTTATTATATTTTTCAGTCTTTTCTACCCCTATTTCATATATAATTTGTTAAGATTTAAATGTTGCTCTAACTTCCATTAATTTTGAGATATCGGGCTACTTCTAATTTTATTATATTTTTCAGTCTTTTCTACCTCTATTTCATATATAATTCTTTAAAATTTGATTGATCTGTTCTCGTGTTACACACATTTGAAATTTCGGAGAATTTGTACATACATAGAAGCTTTATAAAGCTGAGTCTAATGAACCAAATCTTAAAGAATTATATATGAAATAGGGGTAGAAAAGACTGAAGAATATAATAGTGAGCGGGGGGGTATCAACTATCCCCGAAAGCGATATTTTCTAGTAATTGCTCGAAGGACCAGAGGGGGGCAATTACAATCCCCTCACGACTAAGATAGCAAGAAATACGAGAAAGCGAAAAGCGCATGCAAAAAAACTAAGCGACTCACCGTTTGGGCGCCCGTCGTCTCCCGGGAGGCTCCGCCGATTCTCGTCCTGTCCCCCGCTCCGTCCCCTGGTGGTCAGATTCTGCCGGTCCAGCGTGCAGGCGAATGCAGCAGGATCCGCGGGACGGCAAGCAGGCACAAAAGCAGGCACAAAGCAGGCAAAAGCGCAAGTAGGCGAGGCAGGCGAAAGATCGGTCCCCAAGAGACCCCTCTCTTGGGGACCGATCTTTCGCCTGCCTCGCCTACTTGCGCTTTTGCCTGCTTTGTGCCTGCTTGCCGTCCCGCGGATCCTGCTGCATTGCCTGCTTTGTGCCTGCTTTTGTGCCTGCTTTGTGCCTACCTTTGTGCCTGCCTTTGTGCCTGCTTGCCGTCCCGCGGATCCCGGAGATCGCAATCGGACGTCCCGAAACTTCGTGCGCGTTCGAGAGCTTCTTAACGATGAGTGATTGCTCGCGGTCCTGTAACGAGCCGCGAGCGAGTATTTGCTCCCTTTTTGGGGGTAATCGCTGCCGTCGGTGGATAAACGATGGCAGCACCAATTGGTGAGTCGCATAAATTCACAAGATTATCCCGATCGCGATCCACCGACGTCTCGCGAACATTAACAAATAGCAACTAATGTAACTAAATATATGCAAACCAATATAACTAAATATGTGCAAACTAATAACTAAATATGTGCTAATCGACACTAATCAAGGTTAAACGAGCTGAATAAAGCAATTATAATAATCTATAATGAACAAAGGCAAAAGGCAAATTAGTTACTGCAAAATATATATATATACAAGGCGATACGCCAAACAAATAGAATTTGTTTTACTTTTTAATTATTGTCATTAATAAGTTTTATTTACATAAATATGGACCAAAGATTTTATGTTTAGTATTAATTAAATAACTAGCTGGTTACCCGGGCTTCGCCCGGGGGTCGTTTTTCTTCAAACGACTTTCATTTGTGTTTCAATATCCATATTGTGGACAAACATAAGAAGTGTGTCGGGTGGTTGATTTAAGGCGGTAGTTTAACTTTTCCGTTTGAACAACACATTCCAGGTGCTTAAGTTTTAAACTTTTTGGCTTGACAATGACCACATATTGCATCCATTTTCCCAATTATTACTCTCGGAAGAAATTGATATTCGTAATTTGGATCATAACTAAATGCCTCTAATTTCAAATCGGACCGCATAAACGTTTTCCTTAATTGAACATGTCGTAACCGGTCTTTTTCTATTCGAGTATCACGCTATTGAGTCATTTCTGCTTTTCCGATATTTCACTTACCGATCAGCGACTTTATCCCTTGGTTTTTGCCGGGCGTTTTTTCGGGAATTTCGAGATTGTTTGCTCGCATGTAACATAATTCGTTGTCTTCCGCAAATACCACATACTTACAATATTTTTTGTAAAACCTATTGCGAAAGTTCAATTTGAGATTGAAATTAAATTTAAATAAGAAATAGTATTCAACAAATATTGTAATCATCCCTTGGTTTTCCCGGGCGTTTTTTCATGAATTTCGAGATTGCTCGCTTGCGATGTACACAGAACTTCGATATTTCACTTAAAAAATGTCCGGGAAAACCAAGGGATAAAATCGGTAATCGGTAAGTCAAATATCGAGGTTCTGTGTACATCGCGAGCGAGCAATCTCGAAATTCCTGAAAAAACATCCTGGAAAAACCAAGAGATGAAGACGCTGATCGGTAAGTGAAATATCGAGGTTCCGTAGTAACCTATGTTTTGCGCAAGGATGTAAAGAGTAACTGTGCAAGAGTTGGTTCAGATCGGTCGAATAGTTTAGGAGTGTATAAAGAACAAACAGACTTGAAAAACGCCCGGGAAAACAAAGGGATAAAATCGGTAATCGGTAAGTGAAATATCGAAGTTCAGTGCGTACATCGCGAGCGAGCAATCTCGAAATTCCCGAAAAAACGCCCGGGAAAACCAAGGAATAAAGTAGCTGATCGGTAAGTGAATAATCGAGGTTCCGTAGTAGCCTATGTTTTGCGCAAGGATGTAAAGAGTAAGGTAAATGTCCCAATGCCCGCACACTTAAGCCAAAGTTCAGATTGTGATACAAATTTAACCCATTTAAACGCATGCTTGGTACAAATGACTTGAACCATCTTGAAGCTTAGGGTTTGTAGTTTCTAAAACACATGCAATGTTTATTTTAATATTCAGTCATTTATTATTTATGCCGCGAAAATGATAGAAAGGTCAAATGTACCAGTGTCCACACAGCTTCTACTCGGTATGTCCCAGTGCCGAACACGGAAAGACCCAGTGTCCGCACAACCTTTATTACTCGGTATGTATGTATGTATGTATTATTATGTATGTATGTATTATTCAATATTCATTATAATTTATATATTTTAAGCAAATTTAAAGTACGACCGTATATAAGATAATAATCATTTTATTAGACAACCAATATCCAGTCCCGACCGATTATGGCGTTTCTTTTAATTATTGATTTATATATTTTATTATAAAATTATCGATTATTAGACAAAAATATATTCAGCTGTAACATAACCTCTCCATGTAAACAGCAAACAATTTTCCTGATACTGGTTGCACAGATTCAGCATGCACATTAGATTTATTGCAGATATATTATCAACAATGAGTACTTACTTATCAATCGGTTTTCCACCAAATTAATTCCGTAGTAAAAACTTTGCATCGATCGAGAGACAGCGTGCTACGCGATCACACTTCTTCTTCTTCTTCTAAATTGCTTAGGCTCCTGCCTCCCGTCGGAGGACAATACGGCCCGATTACTAAACACTCGCAACTCAATCAAATCGAACACAAAGTCCAATCGACACCTTCACTAAATCGAAACCTCAATTGGCAACGGAAAGTCGAGCTCGAATAATCAATCCCGGGGACACAGCACGCCGGGGAGGGAGAGGTACTGCAATTCTCCCTCGTCTGTATGTGTGTGCGTGTATCAATAATTGAACTACATAATTAGCGGCAACTTCAAAGTGTTGTGTACGTGTATCTGTGTGTGTGTGTGTGTCCGCGGTGTTGAGCTCGGGAGACCGTGCGGGTACGCTACGCCCAAGGAACTGCGCGGATCACTTCCCTCTGCGGCCTACGCGATCACGCGATGTGCGGTTACTGGGACTAGCGAACTTCGCAGTTTTGTACCAGTATCCGAACAGCGTCTCGATAGGGGTACAGCATATGATTTGCTTGTCCCAATAACGGAACAGGAAGATTTTACTATTAAATTTTGTTTTATAAGCAATTAAACCGCCGCATAGGTAAGAATACATTCTCCTGAATAAAATGAGCTATAATTTACCTCCAAAATACGAAAAGGTGGAACGGATAAACCTTAACAAGCTTTCAGCAATCCTTAGCATATTCGATAAGGAATGCGTTGAAACTATCGTCGTGACGTGCGAGACCGAATAAACAATTTAAAATAAATGGTAATCCGTGCAGAATCATACTTCAAATTTGTTTGTTATTACAATAACGTATTGTAGATTCCTACACAATTTTTAGATTTGCAATATTCTTCACGAAATGCTTAATAAATTGAAAACATTAAAGTCGTGTGCGGCGACTGGGACGTGTGCGGCCACTGGGTCGTTTACCTTAACTGTGCAAAAGATCATCCAGATCGGTCGAATAGTTTAAGAGTGTATAAAGAACAGACATACATACAAACATTCTATTTTAGATAGATAGATAGAAGATTCGTTAAGATTTAAATGTTGCTCTAATTTCCATTAATTTTGAGATATCGGGCTATTTCTAATTTTATTAAATTTTTCAGTCTTTTCTACCAATATTTCATATATAATTCTTTAAAATTTGTTTGACATTTCAAATTTCGAAGAATTCGTACATACATAGAAGCTTTATAAAGCTGAGTCTAATCAACCAAATCTTAAAGAATTATTGTATATGAAATAGGGGTAGAAAAGACTGAAGAATATAATATAATTAGAAAAATTGCTAATAATTAATACTAAATTGTCAAAAAACATCAATTTGTGAAAAATCTCAATTATTGAGACTTGAGATGTAACCCTTAAAGGTTAAAATTTTAAAATATTCGCAATTTTTCTAAATCTATTATATTCTTCAGTCTTTTCTACCCCTATTTTATATATAATTCGTTAAGATTTGGTTGATTAGTTCTTGAGTTATAGAAATTTCGGTAAATTTGGCACATACATACGGACATTTTTTAAAATTGAGATTTTTCGACGTTTTAGAACATTCTGAACACATTGGCATCAAAAAATAAAAAACAATTTTTTTTTTGGTCTTTTCTACCCCTATTTCATATATTTTTCTTTAATATTTGGTTTATTAGACTTAGCTTTATATGCAATCAAAGGTCCATATACGAAGTTTACGAAAACAAAGCTTCCTCTATGAGGAAGCAAACAGTCAAGAATTTGGAAAAATTCTAAAGTTACCGTATCGAGTGGAAAACAAGTCCACAGTTACCGTACTTAATGAAGAAACATGCAAACTTACCGAACCTCCTCGGAGGAAAATCGACTGCAGATTTGGAACCTTCTCATCAAGACCAACAAAAAAGGTCCAAGTTTTTCGCTGTCTCTTGCCGTTTTCGAGTTTCCGCAAACTTCTGAGATCCATGACGGACCGATACGACAGTGTGGTTTTTTCTTCAAAACCCTTTTTTCAAGGCTTTAACAATCTCGGGACGTTGCGTGGATTCGCCCTTGATGCCAGCGACCGAATGACCCCGATCCCCGATGCGCTCCTCCTTATATAACCTCGTGGTAGGAGGCACATATAGCGAAATACGAATAACTCGAAAAGTGTGGCAGCTAGAGAAATGATCGTGGTCTCGTTGGACACGGGAAAAAAAGCTGTCGAATGGTGTAGTCAACCCTCACCCTCGTCGCCTTCAATCAAGAACCTACGATATCTCGGAAACGGCGCGGGATACGAGGTCGCCATAGGTTCCATTTTGTTCAAAAATCCTACAAGGGTTATAAACCCCGATCCTTCATCTCTCATCGTCCCCAAGATACGAATTTTCAGATATTTTTCTCAATTTTTTTCCAAGTTCCACATCAGAACCTTTAAATAATAGATTCTAGATTGTCTATGCTTATAGACTCGGGACGTTAAGAAACTCGTTTTGAACCCACAAATTTGACTTATTTTGGAATTTTTTATTTTTTCAAAGTCCAACGTGCGCAGAGGCTCCATATTTCACCCATTTGTACCTCCCTCCCCCTCCTGCCCCTCAGAAGATAGAATTATTTTATGAAATATTGGTTTAATCTGTTATTGGCATTTTCACACAACCAAATATGGATACTTAGAATTATTTTATGAAATATTGGTTTAATCTGTTATTGGCATTTTCACACAACCAAATATGGATACTTAGAATTATTTTATGAAATATTGGTTTAATCTGTTATTGGCATTTTCACACAACCAAATATGGATACTTAGAATTATTTTATGAAATATTGGTTTAATCTGTTATTGGCATTTTCACACAACCAAATAAGAATACTTGTAAATACTTGTGTGGCCGCTCTTAGTTGTGCGCACTCCGAAGAATGCGCACCTAAGCCCCGCTACCGCGACAAGGTGGCGGCCACCGATCGTCGGGGAGGAAATTTGTAAAAAGATTTAATAAGTGCTTTGTCTTATAATTTCATTTAAGTTAACGCAAAGATATCTAACAAAACGGATTGTTTAAAAAATAATTTTTGTATTGTAAAATACAGTGTAATTTTTTGTATTGGTTTAAATTTTCATATGTTAATCATGGTTATGTCTTGGCGAAAGTTCTATCTGTTATCAAAATTTTCTGCAAGGAGGTACTTCTGACAGGAGTAACAAGTAATTTTTAGTGCAAGAAAAAATTATTTCTATTTGTTTCGTATTCACTTTATTCAATTTGCCGAATACAATTATTTGCCGGCACCACCCCGACGGGGGGTGCGAAACGAGAAGAATAAATTCGCCTTCCACGAGTCGACCGGAAGACTCGATCTCGCGACGTGAACACGCGCGCACTGCACCACGGCTCACTTCCGTTTCCAAATAAAATGTCCGATCGGAAATCTTGACTCGCCAAATCGCTCTGCCTGCTACCGGCACGGAAATCTTGACGAGCGACAGATTAGTCGCCCTTACGAACGGAAATCTTGTCCGCGATCGATGGAAATCTTGAGCGCGAGACAGACTGGCGAGCGCGAACACGTCGGAAACCAGAGGTTGAGGCTTCGGGTGAACTCAAGCCGTTAGCGAGGGCGAAAGAATCGCCACGCTACGTTAAATCGGGTGATAAACTCGCGAAGTCACGCGCCGACCGCGTAATGGCGGAACTTGCGATGCGTGCACTTCGCTGATAAACGGAGTTTCGCTGAGCGGGGCGGCGGCACCGCGCTAATTCACGCTCAGGCGGTCCTCGCGGAATCTGAGTTGCTACTCGTGATGTCGACCGGATGATCGACCGAGAGGGGGGAAGATATCGCTCAATGCTCGCGTGCCGATCGATAAAGGGCCACGAGGCTGAAGGCAGGGGTGTGGCAGTCAGCCTCGTCGCCCGAGTTTTACCTTAAATTCTAGACGCGATCCTTAACACTATTATTACAATGCGTAAGAATATTGCACGCGACGCGCGCGAAGGCATAGCGCGGCCGCTGCGGCCGTGCCGCCGTGCCGTGCCGCCGCGCGCGGCGGAGCGCTCACGCACACTATCAGGCGCGCGGCTCACCGACGTGCGCCCGGCTAAAGAACGGCGCTGGTTGGACTGACTTTACTCACTCTGGTAACCATCTCCGATAAAAAACGATAAAAAATTTCTTATCGTTTTTAATACGGTTGTGAATTGTTTATTTACGGTACTCTATCAGAAATTCACGTTACAAATACTTGGGATTCTATCGTAAATGTCTTATCAGCTATACATCAGTTTTTATCGTTTTTAATATGGTTAGTGAATCCTTTATTTACGGTACTCTATCAGAAACTCACGTTACAAAATACTAGGGATTTTATCGTAAATGTCTTATCAGCTATACATCAGTTTTTATCGTTTTTAATATGATTAGTGAATCCTTTATTTACGGTACTCTATCAGAAACTCACGTTACAAAATACTTGGGATCTTATCGTAAATGTCTTATCAGCTGCACATCAGTTTCTATCGTTTTTAATATGGTTAGCAAATCGTTTATTTACGATATTCTATCAGAAACTCACGTTACAAAATACTTGGGATTCTATCGGAAATTTCTTATTACTTTTATGTCGGTCTCAATCAGTTTTAACATAATTGAAGTTTCGTTTATTCACGATAATCTATAAGAAATTCTCGATACAATACACATGGGCTTGCATCGGAAATTTCTTATTAGTGGTGTATCGGTTTCTATAATTTTTAATGGTATTAAAGTAGCTATAATTGTCTATCGTTTTTAATATGGTTAGTGAACCGTTTATTTACGATGCCCTGTCAGAAAAAAATTGAAAAAATTTGAAATTTCTCAGCTATATATATCAGTCAGAACATCTTTAGATGTCCGCTACTCTGTATGCTACCGGATTATAACCGCGTCGAAGAAAAATAAATCGTATCAGAGTTCTCCTTATGATAAAGAAAGAACTACATTGTTTTGAAATAATATAAGCTTCTACCTTTGCGACAACAGCACCAGGAAGCCAAGGGTCAAAATTTTCACGGTTATTAGAGAAATAAAAACAACATTTACACTAGAAACGTCTTATTTAGAATTGCACTAAAATACAAATAAAATATTTTATTATTTTAATCTTAATAACAAATTATAAAAATACTTCGACGGACTTTGTTTCCGAGCCAAAGTAATATATATATATTATATTTGTTGAAAATCGTTTATGTTCGTCAGATAATATTAATCAAAGAATATTAAAAGTAATATAAAACATAATAATGACTTGAAAATACTTTTAAGAAACGTGTATTTCCACAGACTTCGTTTAGAAACTACATTTTTATTTATGGGTTAGAATCTGAATCCAAATCGGTAGTATTAGATTTTGAGTCCAAATCGGAGTCCAATCCAGTATTTTCTCTTTCACTTTCTTCCTGATTCTGAGATACCTGCTCTATATCTCTCAATACTGTAAATACGAAACAAATTACAATATTAATTTCATGAAATAACAATTTCTTTTTACTCAAAATAGTGTTAATGTATAAACCTTTTTTAATGCCACTTGGGACTCTACATGATCGATTTAGTTCATAGATTTTTTGGCTCACGTAGGTACCAACTCGCGTGAGTTCGAGCTCGATTGCTACTTTGTTCAAGTTATATTTCGTTTTTAATACATGACGAAATATGTCTAAAACATAAAATAATTACGTCATTAAGTAATCCAAAAAAACATTAACGTTTCATAAAATTCATAACATATATATCACACTGTACCTTTCAGAGCCAATAATTTGGTTGCATCTAATTTTTAACGAGGGGTCACCGACGTTTTGTTTCTTATTCGGTTTGATACAGTTCCAGTCACAGTACTCTCCTTTAAAGTCGTTGTTCCAAAAACTGCAATAGCACAATTCTTCACAAATTGCGCCTTTGAACGGCTTAATTGTATAATGCTGTCGTACACCGGACAGGAAAGCCATACGTCTCGGCCAATATAAATCTAGAAAATGTAATGCAGAACTTGAAGGAATAAATTACAACAATAATTTATGAAAAGAGGATTATGTGTATATATATTAATTTTTGTTAAGACCTTTTGAAATAATTGCATTTATTATATATTTTATAAGTAATAAAAAGTATTTGGGCTGCTTTGAATTTTGAATAATTCCCGATTTCTTGACATTAGAAATGCTAAATAAAATTCTCGTTAATTGTAAAAACCAAATTTACCGTATTATCAGCAATTCTTTGATAGCCTACAGCGAAAAGTTATTTTCTTGCGTCGGTAGTTGATTTCTTTGTACTACCTCTTTTAATAGGTATATCTATATATCAGTGATAAATTATATATTAATAACACGAAAATATATTTAATATCTTAATAATTAATACATTCGTAATAAAATATTTTATTATTATTACTTCGAAACTCATCAAATTCGTTGACCACTCTCACTTGCAATGCTATGTTTCTGGTCTTAGTTTCTTCCAGTTCCTCGGTATTCTTTTTTAATAGCTCCCTTAACTCAGCGTTCTCGTTTTGAAGAGCAACGATTTGTTTGTTTAATTTCTTTTCTTGTTCATTCCGTGTTTGTCGATCAACTTTAGTAATTACTGTTTTCTGTATAATACATTTTTCAAAGAAATTAATCGAATATGTTATACAGATATTTTACTATAAATAATTATTAATTATTATGAAGATTAAAGAGGTGAGCATTATTTCAAAAAAATGTATACTACTCTGGGAAATCACAAAATTTTGAAAAGTAATATAATTAAAATAATATTCAAAAGATTGCAGATGAATGATAAGAAATTGTAATTGGATTTTATGATTTATACAGGTATGTAAAAATTTAAAAAATAGGCTAATATAAATTTTTTAATGATAAAATAACAAGATTATTTTGTGTTAATATAAACTTAAAAACAAGAATAAAGGTTAATAACAAACTTTTTGAGAATGCATATTAGAAATTTTTTATAATAAAAACATGGCAATATTTAATTAATATACATACAGCAGTTAAAAAAGGTTGTCGACTTTATCAGTTAATTTTCATTACGTCTCTTCATAAATGTACTCCAATTAATACGTTAAGATAACAATTTGGTTTACATTTTATTTACACTCTATTAATTAAACCTCTTTAAAAATTTTTTTTCTTTTAATGAAGAAAAAACAAGAACATATTATGAACAAAAATTGTAAACAATTTTACATGCACATAACTCAAATTAAACCGGATATCTATACAACTTTCATCACAACATACATTTAAACAGACAAATCAATAATAGATAAATATTTTAAGAATTACTTACCTTTGTTTTCGGCAATATATCTGTTGTCAACTTTTGCGACTTTGTATGTTCAGAAATTATATCTGTAAATTCTTCTTTTCCATTTTTATCTATTATTTTTTTGGTTTTTTTTATTCATGTCCTCTTTTGTTATCTGATTGCATACAGTTCTCCTATAATTAATAACAAATATAAAGCATATTTCTATTTAAAATATAATAAAAAATCATAATAATAGAAAAGAGATTAATAGAGTAGTTTTTATAAGAAAGAATAGAAAATTAGAAAAATAGAAAATTATGTTGTGTGCATATATGTACCATGCCACGTTTTTTTCTCATTTTTAATGTACGTTCTTTTAAACTTTTTTGGAATAATATATCTGAGTCGGCTTTCTAGAAAATATAACGTAAATAAACATAATACGTTATTTTTTGTACGCCTATTTTTAAATAATGGAAAATGTTCTAATTTGTTTATTTTAATTATAATTCGTAAAATGTTATATCTTTTTGAAAGCCTTGGATGGTTCCATATCACTTACACTATATGCAGACTCGCAAAATTTGGCATTGGGAATTCGAACTCGTGTTTGTTCTCCAAGTTGCTCAAACTCGGACAGTGATTTTTAATAAAACAAATGAATAAACAATGAAGTATTAGCAAACGGCGGTAAATAAACTCAAAAATTGCCTAAAATGAAACATAATCATTACATTGTTGAAAAAATTACATAAGTCTAGTTTCCAATGTCCTCAGTAACCTATAAATGATCTCGTAAAAAACTTTTTGAAAGAGTGATTTGTAAGTCACCCATCATACAACTACACTAGTGTAATTTTTTTGAATCTGAAAAGACTGCATTTCATTTTTATAAAATATAATTTACATTAGTTAGTATACAGGGTTTACCAAAAGTATGGAAACCCCTAAATATTTCGAAAACTACGCATTTTAGAAAAAAATGTTTTAGACAAAAGTTGTAGGGTTTCAAGTAACGCATTAAATAGTAGTATTAGTGTGACTGCAAATAACTTTGTTAATGCCAGGTAAAAATAACTTTAAAATTTTTAAATGAAAACCCCTATTTTTAATTGTATATTCTTATAGCTTACCTCGAGAGCTTTTCAAAACACTATAATAAAGTATTTTTTTATTAACTATTTTTCAAGTTATGGAGCTTGAAAGCTACGATACTGCCGGCATCAGCGTTACCCAAGATGTACCGCGTGGAGGTTGCACGATCGGATTTACACTAGCAGAGTTGTAAATAACAATACTTTTGTGATTGAAGTTCTTAATTACTAATTATATTACATAATTTTAATTTAAATTGAGTTTAAGTACAAATGTTTTTTGGAATTGTAATTAAAGTCGCTCAATTACAAATAGGTACATTTTGAAATTGTAATTAAACTCGAATTTTATTACAATTAAAAAAGTAAAAAGAATAATTATTATTTACATTTTCCTAAATTACAAATTTTACAATCTTAATTTACATTTTTTTTGTGTGTTTGAGTGTTTTAGAGTAAATTCTGAAGGTGGTTTCCATGGACTTCTTGACAGTATGCTAATCTTGGATAGAACGCAGAAATAGCTCTACGATTTGATTCAGCAGGTATCAAGGCTGCTTCATCCCTTATTCGCTGCCTCAATTCTTGGATATTTTGAGGTTTTGTTTCGTAAACCTTACTCTTCAGATAGCCCCAAAAGTAATAATCAAGAGGAGTTAGATCTGGTGACCTAGGTGGCCAACTTTCCCCACCCTCATTTCGGTTCCTTCTTCCTATCCACCTTTGCGGGAAAACTTCATTTAAAATTCGACGTGGCCTTGCACCAAAATGAGGCGGAGCTCCATCATGCTGAAACCATATTTGCTCAAAGTTATTTGGAAAAATATTTTGTATTGCTGGAATTATTTCATCTACAAGTAATCTCTCGTACCTATGAGCATTGAGGTTGTCCTCCAAAAAAAATGGCCCTATCACATAAGCGTCTATCATGCCGCACCATACATTTATTTTTTGTGGGTATTGTGTATGACTTTCCCGCATCCAATTCGGATTTTCATCTGACCAGAGACGAAAATTTTGATTATTAACCTCTCCCGTCAATGTAAAGGTTGCCTCGTCTGTGAAAACAATTTGATAAGAAAAGTCGGGCGAGGCATCTATTCGGTCCATCATTCTTGCACAGAAGCGTATACGACGCTCATCATCTCCGTCTTGCAATTCTTAAACGTATTGCAGTTTGTATGGATGTAATTTATTTTTTTTTTAAATTCTGTGTACGGACATGGGAGCAATGTCGTGAGCTTGAGCTGCTCTATTAACAGATGTATGGGGATTTTCAATAAAAGTCTGCAGAACATCAAGTTGTTTGTCGTTATTAGTTGCAGATGATGGCCTGCCAGACCTAATGCGACTTTTTACACTACCAGTTTCTTGAAAACGTCGTACAGTTTTCAAAACAGTGGATTTACTAATTTGACGATTCGGATACGTAGTATTAAATAATCGAACGACATCAGTGAACGATCGTTCATCATCACCCCATCCGCGCATTATTAGGATAGTGATTCTTTCACGCTCCGATAATTCATTAGCCATTTTTAGCCAAACGTTTAATTTTTAATTTATTAATTTGCGAATTAAAAAGAGAAAAGTCTTCGGCAGAAGCAGAGAGCGCTCTAAGACGCTATCACCCTACCTACGTGATTATTCGCGAGAAAAAAACACTGAACATCTTGGCGCTTGTATTTTATACCCTCTCGGAGTGTCGATCCAGTGGGAGAAGGTCAACGCGAGGGTGGGGGAGGGAGAGGGCGATTAGGCCATTGGAGGATCCCATTGGACTCTTCCTAAGAGGGTTATCTCCAATGACCCAATCGCCTTTTCCCTCTCCCTCCCCTCGCGCTGACCCTCTCCCACTCCCTCTTTCCCCATAGGATAGGAAGACCCAAGGAGGAACCAAAATGAGGGGAGAGGATTGGCCATAACTTTTTTAATTGTAATAAAATTCGAGTTTAATTACAATTTCAAAATGTACCTATTTGTAATTGAACGACTTTAATTACAATTCCAAAAAACATTTGTACTTAAACTCAATTTAAATTAAAATTATGTAATATAATTAGTAATTAAAAACTTCAATCACAAAAGTATTGTTATTTACAACTCTGCTAGTGTAAATCCGACCGTGCAACCTCCACGCGGTACATCTTGGGTAACGCTGATGCCGGCAGTATCGTAGCTTTCAAGCTCCATAACTTGAAAAATAGTTAATAAAAAAATACTTTATTATAGTGTTTTGAAAAGCTCTCGAGGTAAGCTATAAGAATATGCAATTAAAAATAGGGGTTTCCATTTAAAAATTTTAAAGTTATTTTTACTTGGCATTAACAAAGTTATTTGCAGTCACACTAATATTACTATTTAATGCGTTACTTGAAACCCTACAACTTTTGTCTAAAACATTTTTTTCTAAAATGCGTAGTTTTCGAAATATTTAGGGGTTTCCATACTTTTGGTAAACCCTGTATATGACAGTTGCGGATAGTAACAAAATTACCTCAGTTATTTTGTAAACATTTACATGTAATAAAATTAAGTTGTTGTCACGTAGGTGCTGGTCTACAACCTTTTTTTTAAAGGGTATTTAAGCTCTAAGCCGTAAGAAATTGACCAATCACAATCGAGTATTCTCCTCGCATTCCATTGTGATTGGTAAATTTCTTACGGCTTAGTCAAATAAAATCAGTGATGTGCAATCAATGCATATAATCTCTTTTGATTTGCAGCTCCACAAATTCATTATTGCTACGGATTCTTCGAAAGAAATCTTTGATGCTTCTAAAATAACGATTATGGCACCCTTAATAGATTTCAGAAACATCAGAAAGGGGATTTCTTTTAGAAAATTCGTAATAATATGTGGAATGCTCAAAGTGAAAAAAACTAATAACCGAGTGTTATACTGTCAAACTTTCAAGACTCTCTGCGATTGTAAGAATATACGAAGAGCAACATTAAATTAGTTTGAAGAAAAATAAAAGAAATAATTCTCATTCCAAAAACAAGAAAAAATTAAATTATAGAACACTTGGAAACAAATTGCATTTTAAGTATAGAATAATATCATGTTGCACATAAATTTATTTTTTTAAATATCCAAATAAAATAAACATTGAAAGACAATTAAAAAGAACATCATGATAGTTTTAAATAATCGAGGTTCTCACAATTTAGAATGTAATACATATACATAACATGAAATATTATGACAAGAAATATATGTATTACACGTACAGACGTAAACCCTGAATGTTTAAAAACGAACAAGAATCCTTTTTTTTTTAAATCAATCTTTATACAACTTGTATCTGAGAATTTGTTCGTTTAATAACAAAACATATATGCAATTAGAAAATTTGATTTTAATTATTTAACATTTTACGTATAATTTTTTACTTACCTCCTATTGCTAATATTATAGCATCGTAATATTCGTCATCATTGTCTCACCGAACTTTGTACTTTTTTTTATAATCAATGTTTTTACAATCAAAACGTTTAATTGAAGAATCTTCAACTATTTTGAATGTATTATCGTTTAAATATTTAACGTAGACATACATGTTTCCTGAAACACTGTACAAAATCGCAGCTGCTTTTATCCTTTTGTCCTCACTGCGATTAACTGCGATCTGTAGCCCTACTCTGTAACTCTAACGACAGTATCGGTATCATTATACAACGTCGTTGCGCAGCATTTTTCCATATAGTATACCTGCGCAATGGCCGCGTTCAGGAAACACAATTACTCTGTTAGACTCGGAGAAGAACCAAAGGTAAGAACCAATCATATTAAAAACTCACTGACCGCTCATTTAACAGTTGTGTTTCCTGAATGCGGCCAACGATAACATATAACGATAACGATCACACTGTCGTTAAGAGCTACAAAATAGAGGTACTACCTTGGGTACTACAATCATCTGCAATCGACGATATATATCTATGCTTGTCTCTATCTCGGTTTGACCAGGTTTGACGGTCCGACTCGCGAGCACGAGATGCTCGCAATACGCAGGCGCAGAGATGATCACGTACCACCACGCTCAGGCTGCGTGACGTTTGGAAATGTCACCCGAGTGCACACGAGTATACTCCCTTCTCTTTCTATCTCAGCGAGTTAGAAGGAGAAGGGAGTATACCCGTGTGTACCCGGGTGACGTTTTTGAACGCAGTCTCACAGCGCTGTAACGACGCGATTCGCGTTTGAACATTGCGGATGAAGGTTACTAATCTATTTTTTTTCTTTTCTTATAAAACGTGGTTCTCTCTCGCACTTAACTTAGACACAGTCACAGGCTCGATCCTTTATTCACCGTTAAACCGTTAACGCTATAGCGTACTGTGATATCAACTTAATTTTTCATAAAAATCCATAGCTTTCTGTGAAAAAGTATAAAAAATTGTAATTATTTATAGTTTTTCATATATCTAAATTATTCGAAAGTCGAAAAATTTCTATGAATACCCAGACAGCACGCATGTCCAAAAGCGAGACATAAGACATCTAAAAGACGTCTTATGTCCCGATTTTGGACATGGTGCTGTCTGGGTATTCACGAAATATGATTTTCATAGAAATTTTTTCCGTCTGCTGCTTCTAAACGATTCGGTTAATATCGTTGGTATACGATAGATAACGAACCGATTAGCTGCCGTACAGAAAATGATAAGTTGTCTGTCGGGAAATCCTTATAAGAAACGATAGATGTATTGGTTTGGTTAAGTCGTATAAATATCGACGAGATGTATATCGTTTTAACCTTATAAAAACATATGCAAAGTAGAAGGCTTTCAAACGATTCAATTTATATCATTGATATACGATAGAAAACGAACCGATTTGCTGCCGTAAAGAAGATGATAAGTTGTCTGTCGGAAAATCCTGATAAGAAACGATAAATGTATCGGTTCGGTTAAGTTGTATAAATATCGACGAGATGTCTATCGTTTTAACCTTATAAAAACATATACAAAGTAGAAGGTTTTCAAACGATTCAATTTATATCATTGATATACGATAGAAAACGAACCGATTTGCTGCCGTAAAGAAGATGATAAGTTGTATGTCCGAAAATTCTGATAAGAAACGATAGATGTATCGGTTCGGTTAAGTCATATAAATATCGATGAGATGTCTATCATTTTATTCTTATATATCCGTATTAATGCATACGGTAAAATTATTACCATAAATAACGATATATATTATATCGTGTATATACGATTGATTCAGACGGGCAATAATTGTACATATAGAAAACGATTCATAACTATAAAATTTGTATAGTTATTTTCTTATTCGGATCTAAAACGATAGAAACCGATTCGATTCGATTAATGTTTTATCTGTCTTCTAAATATGCAACGATAGAACCGATAAGATACGATTAAAAACGATACAGATATAGCCGTTTTTAATCGTTTTCTATCGGAGATGGTTACCAGGGCAATGATTACGGCTTTATTAAGTATTACAGAAAAAAGTGGTTCCGGACTTTTCGACTCAGTTTTTGACAAGGAATACCGCTATGTAGTTAGTGTCCGCTCTTTTAGTAACACCCTGTATGTGTCCGCTTCCGATGCTGCTCGTATATCGTAGTATACGCGCAGGGCAGCGTCGTATTTCACGTTTTCTCGCGTTCAGATTTTGAAAAAAAATGTCGAGAAATGGAAGAGGAAAAAGAAATCACGTCCGACGCGAGTGGTAGTGATAGTGACAACGACGTTGATCTCTATGTTAGGAATTTCGACTTTTCCGAGTACGAGGACTACGACAGTAATAATGATTTGCGCGGCCTCGAGACGCTATCGACGACGACCAGCACGGATAGTAGAGATCGTCGCGAGTGCGACCGGTGTGACAGTTCGAATTACGAAAACGAAAATTTAGGAAAGTTCGTGTTCAAAGAGAATCCTCGATGGAATCTGACGACGTATCATCTGCGAAGGGAAATTGGAATTCTGTATCCGCGAGAGAAATTGTGGATTGAAACGTTGTTGGCGTGCAGTAAGAGAGCGCGTGATTACTTGCGTAGAATTCCGAGACGTACGACGACGAGGGGGAAACGGTAAGAGTTGCCTCGAGTATCGTCGGAATATTCGTAAAAGGGTAAAAATTGTGTTAAGGCAAAATAGTTTGACGCGCATCTGCGAATCGGCCTTTAGCCGGAAGCCGAGCATTCTCGATGCTGTGATCGGAGACGCTCGAGGATGTTCGGCTATAGTCGGGTGCGCTGCGAGCGTCGCACGCGCGACCACGAGCTGCCTCGCCGAGCGAGCAGTATCGTCTGGGACGCCATTACAACCAGACCTCGTGTGAATAACAACAAAGTGAGAGCGTACGGCTAATAAGAAATCAAGCTGCTTTATTTATTCCGGCTACCCCCTCACTACATATTTCCTCTCTGCATCTCTCGATAATTCATCTGAGACAACAGGTTATGGGCCCAGGCCAGCCTGAGCTGCGTTTTTGAGAGAGGTGTGGACGCGAGAGGTGGTTTTCGTGGCGAGGGCGGAAGCGTGCGCGAGGCGGCCATTACGGGTGGACCGCGTGGCTTCGTTTTGGCGGTGACGGTGCGCGAATCGTATCCGTCATGAGTGACGACATCTCAGCTCGTGGAGTGAAAAAGTTCGACGGGAATAATTTCCAAGCATGGAAATTTCAGTTGATGGCATTATTTTTCGCAAATGGCATCCAGGACATTGTAGACGGGACGAGAGCGAGACCGGCGGCGGCCGCGTCGACTGAACACAAAGCGTGGGTGCGTGAGAACGCAAAAGCGATGTTTCTCATCTCGTCGGCGATGGAGCCGAGGAAATTGAAGCCTCTCCTGGTGTGTGTGACCGCGAATGAAATGTGGACGAAATTGTATCTGCTTCACGAGCAGAAATCGGAGGCTAATAAGATGGTGCTTCTGCAAAAATTTCACGAGTACCGGATGTTGCCCAGTGATTCGATGGAGCAGCATATTGCAACGGTGCAAAATATGGCGGCTACGTTGACTGACGTCGGTGAGCAGATATCCAGCAACGCAATTGCGGCGAAGCTGCTGGCGAGTCCAAGTACGGGACATTGCGAACCGCGTGGGATAGCGTTGATCCGGCTCGACAGACTCTCGAGAATTTTACCTCGAGATTGATCGGGGAGGAGATGCGACTGAACTCAGAGAGTGAGGACGGTGCAACGGCCCTGGCTGTGTCGAAAGGAAGTCAATCGAAGAAATCGGGTGAAAAGAAGTCCGGGAAGAAGAAACAAAAATCAAAAAAGAATGTTATGTGCTTCAAGTGTCACGAGAAAGGGCACTACGCGCGCGAGTGCAAAGAGTCGCGCGGAAAAACTGAAAATGACAACAAAGACATGTGCGATTGTGCTTTTATCGGGGAGTGCGGCGGGAGTGTGCAAAATCCAGTGGCAGGAAAGTGCTCGACGGAGATGTGCAGATCGATAAAGAAGATCTTGAGTGCGGATACGAAAGAAATCTGGCTCACCGA
This sequence comes from Leptothorax acervorum, assembly GCA_035220615.1. Taxonomy (NCBI): domain Eukaryota; kingdom Metazoa; phylum Arthropoda; class Insecta; order Hymenoptera; family Formicidae; genus Leptothorax; species Leptothorax acervorum. Next base: position 49,656 of record JASTWQ010000470.1, on the reverse strand, counting down.
CAGCGGGGCGTCGGCGCACATGACATTTCGACGCGAGTGGTTTTCTCAGTACACAGCCGTCGCGCAAGGCGGCACCGTCGTGCTCGGAGATAATGAAGAGTACAGAGTTGCCGGTACGGGCAGTGTTACCATCACGAAGTATGTTGATGGTGCGTGGAAAAAGTCGCATATTGACAATGTGCTGTACGTACCAAAACTACGAAAGAATCTTTTCTCGGTTGGCGCGTGTGTTGAACGAGGTTATAAAGTCGTGTTCGAACAAAATTCGGTGAATCTGGTGCGTGGTGAAACAGTCGTTGCAACTGGTGTTAAACAGAGTAATCGTGTTTACAGAATGCTGTTTAGAGTCGAACTACCAGTCGCTGCGGAGCAGGCAAACGTGGCTGCTGTGAGCTTGCGAGTGTGGCACGAGCGTCTCGGTCACATTGATAAGCGTGCTATACGTGAACTAGTCTCGAAAGGGCTGGTGAAGGGCGTTGCCCTCAAGAGGCCCGACGACTTCTTCTGCGAAGCGTGTGCACAGGGCAAGTCTCACCGTTTACCATTCAAGAAAAGTGTCAGCAAAGCAACGACAGTACCAGGCGAGAAAGTGCACACGGACCTATGCGGGCCGGCAGAAGTGGAGTCACCAGGGGGAGCAAGATATTTCTTGACTTTCAAGGACGATTGCACAGGATTCAGGCACGTGTACTTTATTCGGAACAAATCTGACGTGTTTGATAGATTCAAACAATTCGAGCGTCTCATCAGGACCAAGTTTGGTAAGCCGATGAAAGTTCTTCGCTCTGATAATGGGCGTGAGTTTTGCAACGAGAAGATGAACGAGTATTTGGCAGCACATGGCACCAAGAAATAAAATACTGCTCCGTACACACCGCAGCAGAACGGGAAGGCGGAGAGGGACAACACGACCATTGTCGAGAGCGCGAGGTCGATGCTGCATGGTAAATATCTACCTAAACATTTGTGGGCTGAAGCAGTAAATACTGCGGTGTACGTGTTGAACCGAACCGTGTCTTCTGGAAAGGAGGCGACCCCTTTCGAGCTGTGGAGTGGACAAAAGCCTGAGTTGGGACACCTGCAAGTTTTCGGCACGCGAGCGCTGGTGCACGTACCAAAGCAATTTGTGAGGAAGTTCGATTCTCGCACAAAGGCAAAAGTGCTTGTGGGTTACGAAAGTGAGTCAACAAACTATCGACTGTTTGATCCTGAGACGGGGAAAGTTGGAGTCTCGAGAGATGTCATTTTCGAATAAAAATTAGGAAAAGCTGAGGTAACTGCGGACTTAGACGACGAGGTTTCAGTGAAACTCAAGAAGTGCGATATCCAGGATCAAGAAGAAGCCGACGAGGGCGCACGTTGCGAGGACGACGAAGAAGACGACGTCGAGGAGGTCCCTGTCGTAGAGAATGTCACTCCGCGCCAGCCAACGGATGAGCCACCTGCAAGGAATCTGAGGGATCGCTCTGTACTTCGACTACCGCGGCGATACGAGGTAGATATTGCTGAGTATGTGGCTCCAGGCTCATTTAATGAGGCCATGAGCAGCAGTGATGCCGCGCAGTGGGCACGTGCTGTCGACGAGGAGCTTCACGCTCACGAGCGCAATCACACGTGGTCGATTGTCCCAAGATCAGCAGGTCAGAAGATCATCGACTCGAAGTGGGTGTTCAAGGTGAAGAAGGATCCCGAGAAAAATACAATGAGATTCAAGGCCAGGCTCTGCGCAAGAGGCTTCATGCAACGTGAGGGCATAGACTACTCAGAAACGTTTGCGCCGGTTGTGCGCTACGATTCGCTGCGAGTGTTGTTGGCGCTAGCAGCGGAAGAGGACCTGGAGCTTCGGCAGTTCGACGTGGAGACGGCATTCCTGTACGGAGTGCTGGACGAAGACGTCTACATGGAAATCCCAGAGGGATTGATCATCAGCGGGGACAAGGAGAAGAAAAATTCATCAGCGAGTGTGGTGTGAAAACTCGACAAAGCATTATACGGACTTAAACAAGCTCCACGATGCTGGAACAGGAAGTTTGTGGCTTTTCTGAGTGAATACGAGTTCGAGGCCATCGAGGCCGATCAGTGTATCTTTGTCGGTCAGTTTGCAGGTGAAAAAGTGTATCTCGCGTTCTTTGTGGATGACGGCCTGGTTGTGGCCAAAACCAAGACAATCTTAGAGACAATTATTGATAGGCTAAGTCAATCTTTTCGAATCACAGTTGGTGACGCGTCCGTGTTTGTCGGCTTACAAATAAAACGTGATCGTAAGCGCAAATCTCTTGTGATTCATCAAGCGGCGTACGCAGCTAAGATTGTTGATAAATTCAAAATGAAAGAGGCGAAAGCTATTGGGATGCCCGCGGATCCGCATGTAGTATTACCGGTGGAGAAAGAGGAGGGGAACGACGGAATTGTTCCATACAGAGAGGCCGTAGGATCGCTAATGTTTTTGGCAATAGTCTCGAGACCTGATATAGCTTTTGCTGTAAATGTTATTAGTAAATTCGCGAACAAGCACGACGAGTCACACTGGCGTGCGGTAAAAAGAGTTCTTGCGTATGTGAACGCAACGATCGGGTACGCAATCGAGTACAAAAACGGTGGTAGGCGTTCGACTCTCATTGGCTACTACGTAGCTCATTGGCTACTCCGATGCGGATTTTGCAGGTGACTTGGAGACAAGGCGCTCAACAACGGGATATGTGTTCTACTACTGTGATCAAAAAGTAAGGTGAAAATGTTTATAACATTTAAAATCTTTATTTATTATTCTAAATATATTTCATCGCCTTCAAAGTACTCCCCTCCCGATACAATACACTTATGCCAACGGATTTTCCAATCCTCGAAACAATTGTTAAATTCGATTTCCGGAATGGCGTTCAAAGCGCGTAGCGATTCGGTTTTGATCTCTTCAATCGTGTCGAAACGATGTCCCCGGAGCGGTCTCTTGAGCTTAGAGAATAGCCAGAAGTCACACGGAGCTAAATCAGGCGAATACGGTGGTTGCGGAACGATGTGAGTGGAATTTTTGGCGAAATGATCACGAAGAACCAATGCAGTGTGAGATGGTGCATTATCGTGGTGCAAAAACCAAGAGTTGTCCGCCCACAAATCTGCCCTCTTTTTGCGAATAGCTTCACGCAAACGACGCATAACACTCAAATAATATTCCTTGTTAACAGTTTGGCCCGGCGGAAGGAATTCATAATGCACCACACCACGATAATCGAAGAAAACTGTTAACATGACCTTGATTTTTGAACGACTTTGGCGCGATATTTTCGGTCTTGACTCACCTTTTTCACGGTATTCGCTTGATTGGTCGGTTGTTTCCGGATCGTATGCATAGATCCAAGTCTCATCTCCAGTTATCATGCGTTTCATCTTGTCTTGATAGTCAGAAAGCATTGTTTCGCAGACATCAACGCGATGCTGTTTTTCCAAAAAATTGAGTGTTTTTGGCACCAAACGAGATTTCACTCTTTTCAGGCACAAAACATCTTTCAAAATGGTCTGGACTGATCCAAATGAAATGTTAACAGTATCAGCGAGGTCTCTAATTGTCAATCGACGATTTTCGAGCACCAAATCTTTGATTTCCTTGACGTGTTGTTCATCAGTTGATGTTGATGGTCGTCCAGGGCGATCTGTGTCTTTAACGCTTTCTCTACCTTCTTTAAATTGTTTGTACCACTTGTAAACATTTTTTTGTGACATAACCTCATCACCGAAGGCCTTTTGCAACATTCTCAACGTTTCTGCAGCAGAAGTTTCATTACGCAAACAAAATTTAATGCAACTTCTTTGTTCAACAAAATCAGACATTGTAAAAATCGCTAAATTCACTTTTTGTTGTTCACAAAACGTACGTAGCTATTGAACAAATGCAGATATTGACATGAAATTTTACACAGATGTCAAAGACAATGCTATCAACCTAAAAATAAACAAATTTCTCCAAGCCCGTTAGCGCGCAAAGTTTAAATTCAAATTTCACCTTACTTTTTGATCACAGTAGTATTTTGCAAATGGTCCGGTCTCGTGGTCTTCACAGAGGCAGAAGCTCGTAACGTTGAGCACGACTGAATCAGAGTATGTTGCGGCGAGCGCTGCGACCAGAGAAGTCACGTGGCTGAGAAAATTGTTGATAGGTCTAGGGCTCGAATGTAATAATGCGACCGAGTTATGTGTAGACAACCAAAGCGCGATTCGGCTTGTGAAGAACGAGGAGTTCCACAAGCAAACAAAGCATATTGATATAAGGTATCATTATATTCGAGAGAAATTCGAAGAAAAAGAAATCACGGTGAAGTATGTTCCTACAGAGGTGCAATATGCAGATGTGTTTACTAAGGCACTGCCGAGAGAGCGTTTTGTAATGCTTCGTGAAAATGTATGTATGCGTGAATTCTAGCGGATGCACTTAAATGGCGGTAGTGTTAAGGCGAAATAGTTTGACGCGCATCTGCGAATCGGCCTTTAGCCGGAAGCCGAGCATTCTCAATGCTGTGATCGGAGACGCTCGAAGATGTTCGGCTATAGTCGGGTGCGCTGCGAGCGTCGCACGCGCGACCACGAGCTTCCTCGCCGAGCGAGCAGTGTCGTCTGGGACGCCATTACAATCAGACCTCGTGTGAATAACAATAAAGTGAGAGCGTACGGCTAATAAGAAATCAAGCTGCTTTATTTATTCCGGCTACCCCCTCACTACATATTTCCTCTCTGCATCTCTCGATAATTCATCTGAGACAACAAATTGAAATACCCTTGGACAGTCTAGATAGCACCCTGTGGTTGTCGAATTATTCATAGGGAGTATCGTAATAGCTCGTGAACATGGAGGAGCGTGAGGAGGAGCAAGAGGAGCAAGAATATCGCGATCTCGTCGAACGCGAGACGAGAGTCGACTCGATGGACGCGTATCGCGCATGGTCGCGACGATGCGACGAGCGCCTTGAGGTAATGCGCGAGAAATGTCGAGATCGACCTCGACGAACGTCTACTGGAAGAATTAATTCTCTGGCCACTCGAATTGCGATATTACTGGGAGTCAGGAACGATCTGCGTCGACGTTTCGCGCACGTGGGTGCCGGTCTCGATGAACCGTCCTCGTCGTCGTCGTCAGCGTCGAGAGGATTTTCGTGGACGGAGATCGAAACGGCCTTCGACAGACGTGTGCTGACCGCGGTGATAAATCAGGATTACGTCGAGCCTCGACGGTTTCTCGAGGAGGTGAGAGATACGGTGCTTGGTCATGTGCGCGACAATCTCGAGAGACACGGTTGTCTCAAGGTCAACACTGTTTTCAACGGGGATTTATCCCCACGACAGATCTGCGAAAATGGTACGATAGTCGCGTGATCGACGTAACTAGCGGTTCTCGAAGAGTTTCAGGAACGGGACAGCAGATGGACGCTGTCGCGTATATTGAATTTAATGGTGAATGTCAACAAGTGCAACCTCATGCGCGCGGGATGCTGGATGGAGATCTCGCCATGGATAAAACATACGCGATCGGTGATTAACGTGCAGTTGATGGAAAATGCGTGTTTCGCCTGGTCGATCGTCGCCGCGCTGTATCCCGTTAAGAAACATCCGGAAAGATGTGTTGTGTATCCTCCTTATTCGACGACATTAAATATCGAGGGAATCGAGTTTCCCTGGACTCTGAGGCGGATCACCAAATTCGAACGTCTCAACGATATATCCGTAAACGTGTTCACCGTTCGCGAGGGAGGAAAGAAGAAGAAGAACGGGTGGAACGAAGAGATTATTCCTCTGCGTCCTACCGATGACAAGAAAGATCGTCACGTCAATGTGTTGTACCCGAAGGATACGCGACACGGCGATAACGTCGGTCATTTCGCGTGGATAAAGAATCTATCTCGATTAGTGTCGTCTCAGCTGAGCAGGAATAATCGAAAGAAGTATATATGCGATCGGTATGTATAAAGAAAAAAAGATAGGAAATATATGACGGACCAGGGTATACTACGTTTTTTAAATCTTCCAGCTGTCTGCACTACTTTGGTACGAGCGAGAGACTGATCATTCACGGTGTGGATTGCGGAAAAATGAACGACTGCGCCATTTTTCTTGCGAGTGACGACGAGAAGTTGCTGTTTTTTTAGAATCAGAGCGGGAAAGAACGACTTCCCTTCGTGGTGTAGGCTGATCTGGAGTGCGTGCTGGAGAAGAGGAAGGAAACTGATCATCAAGCGACATCCGACGCGAGATACATATATCAGCATCACAGACCGTTCAGCGTCGGGTATTATCTGTGTTGCGCGTACAACAAAATTATATCTATGTACAGATCGCGACGCGGCGAGGATTGCGTGTCGTGGTGCGTAAGCGAGCTCAACGATCTCGCGCATCGCGTGAGAGCGATATACTCTCTGGAAACGTGATCATGGCGGAGCTCACGTCGGAAGAAAAAAGCGAATTTTGGAGCGCGACGCGTTGTCACATATGCAGCAAACCCTTTCAACCGGACGATTGTCGTTTGCGCGATCACTGTCATTTGACCGGGCGGTACAGAGGTCCCGCGCATTCGTGCTGCAATTTGAATTACAAAGATTTGTTCGTTATTCACGTGTTTTTTCACAATCTGTCGGGTTACGATGCTCATTTTATTATCAAAGACATAGCCAACAGTTTCGAGGGTCGTGTCAACTTGCTGCCGATCAACAAGAAGACGTACATATCGTTCACGAAGTACGTCAAAGAGACGAAGCGCGATAATTGGGGGAATGGCGTTAGGTTACGATTCGTGGATTCGTTCAAGTTTCTTAGTACTAGTCTCGAGAAATTAGCGTCGTATCTCGACAAGTCCAAGCTGAGGGTTACGCGGTTGGAGTTTTCGGAAATCAGCGCGGACGATTTCGATTTGCTTACGCGGAAGGGCGTATTTCCGTACAAGTACGTCGACAGCGTCGATAAACTGTCGGAGACTGAGCTGCCACCGCGCCCGGCCTTCTATAGTTCGTTGTCCGGCGATGACGCGAGCGATAGCGATTACGAGCACGCGTTGAACGTCTGGCGTCGTTTTCGTGTGAACAATCTCGGCGAGTACAGCGACCTGTATCTCAAGACGGATGTATTGCTTCTGGCGGATATTTTTGAAAATTTTCGCGACAACTGCGTCGAGAGTTACGGATTGGACCCTGCGTACTACTACACTCTACCAACCTTTAACGCCCTCAGCCTCGACTGCAAATCCTTGAAGTGCTGCCTTATTATAAAATTATTATAAAAGAATAACACGGATTTGTACCAGGACGCTCGACGACGACAAATCTTGTTAATTATTACGATTTTTTAACTTCTGCTGTTGAGAGTGGATCTCAGGTTGACTCAGTTTATACCGATTTTAGAAAAGCCTTTGACACAGTTAATCATACAATATTAATATGTAAACTTCAAATTCTAGGATTCGCAGGTTCTCTTTTGCGTTGGATATCCTGCTTCCTATTAAACAGGTCTCAAGTCATAAAATTTAATAATAGCTTCTCCAGAAGTATAAATGTTTTGTCTGGAGTGCCGCAGGGCTCACATCTTGGCCCTCTTTTATTTGTTTTATTTATTAATGACGTAGCTGCTTTTATTAAATTCTGCTACTTCTTATTATATGGTGATGACCTTAAATTATTTCGTCGGATTAATGGACCTGCTGATGCACTTTTATTACAACATGACTTATATCAACTTGAGGCCTGGTGTAGGATGAATGGTCTTCGGCTTAAGGGGATCCTGCACCCGTCTGTTTTACCCACATTTTTTTGGGCGGATAAATCTTTGAATCGGCTTTACAGAATCAAAAACCCTTTTACACAATTAAAGTAAGCATAAAAATGAAGTGCGCTCTTGATGAGTATTTATCAAAATTTAAAAAAAATTAAAAATCTTATTTATTTTTGGCACGTACAGCTGTCACCTAACGACAATAATCGATGATTATAAAAATTGTACAGTTAATTCATGCAAAAGGATCCAAGCGCGCACTAGGGACAACATGTAGGAACAATATCATGCAAGTAGAACTAAGATTCAAAGCGTAGAAAAAAAGATTTTTCCGCCCAAATTTTACAAATGCAAATACACAAGCAGAATGACAAGAAGAGCAGTGTTGCGTGCAACAGTAGTTGCCGAATCTTGTCAGAGATGGCGCTGCTGCAATCTGCCAAGGACAGATATATCGTATAGGTATCCGTTAGGCAAGGACAGGTATAGCACGGTAACACAGAAAACATAGTAAACGATCGAAATTATTGATTATTTTTAGTTCCGTGCTAGATCGTGGCGCTGTCACGTTGGTGTTCGCCTGTCACTGCAGGATCCCCTTAATGTGTAAAAATGTTTTGTCATTCATTTTACTCATAGACGTAACTCATATTTATACAACTATACTCTTGATGGTTTACCTCTCTCAGCAGTGCGCGAAGCTCGTGATCTCGGGGTCTTATTCAGTGCGGACTTATCATTTAATACACATATACAATCAATAGTTTCATCTGCTTATAGAACGCTTGGATTCATCCTCCGATGGGGTAGATTTTTTAAGAATATAACCACTTTAAAATTATTATACTGTACGTTAGTTCGCCCTAAGTTGGAGTACTGTTCCATAGTTTGGTCTCCGTACTTCAAATGCCATCAGATATTGATTGAACGTGTGCACCACAAATTTTTGCGTATGGCTGCTTATCGGCTAGGTAATCCCATGTCAGTTACTTGTCATGACTACTGTGCCATATTAGATAGATTAAATCTGCTATCTTTAGAAAATAGGAGACTAACCTTCGATCTTACTTTTATTTTTAAGCTTCTCAATTACTTTACTGATTGTCCGGATTTGTTGGAACATATCAATTTTTACATCCCGACTAGAGAATTAAGACAGTACTCCATCTTCTACATCGGGCATCACCGTACTTTGTATAGCGCAAATTCTTGTATAAATAGGCTAATAACATTTGCTAGTAATTTATCCAATAGGGTTGACTTTTTTAGTGGCTCTGTATAAACTTTTAAACGTAAACTTTCTTGTCTACTCTCGTAACTTAAATACTCTTTATATTATGTTGTGAAATTTTATGTTCTTGTTTTTTTTTCCTTTGTACGCTAAAGGGTTTATTACCTGTTAATAAAGATTATTATTATTATTATTATATGGCGCGGAAGCGATGATCGCCAAACCGAATACAATTACATGGTGCCGTTGTATCTCGAGAGGTGTAAACTAATGTACAGGGACACCGATAGCTTGATATATCGCCTAGAATGCGACGACGCGTACGAGAATATCAGGCGCGATATCGCGAGATTTGATACGAGCGACTATCCCGAGAGCAACGCGTACGGTATGCCGCGCGCAAACATGAAAATACCCGGCCTAATGAAAGATGAAATCAACGGTGCGATAATGACTGAGTTCGTACGGCTCAGTGCGAAGATGTACGCTCTGAAGGTGATGGGTAAAAACGACACTCAGAGGATAAAGGGCGTCAAGAGGAACGTGGTTACGAGAATGATAACGTTCGATGATTACATGCGGTGTCTGCTCGACGTGACGGAGCAGTCGCGACGTCAGTCGTGTGTGCGCTCGAAGCTGCACGAGGTGTACACCGTGTCCGAGTTGAAGCTAGCTCTTAGTCCTCACGACGACAAACGATGCGTTGTGCCCGGTTCCTTCGACACTCTACCGTGGGGACATTTCGGAATATCATAGTGAGGGAAATGGAGGGGATCGCGCAAAGAATAAACGCGCGAGATATTGTTATACATATAATATACAGGGTTTACCAAAAGTATGGAAACCCCTAAATATTTCGAAAACTACGCATTTTAGAAAAAAATGTTTTATACAAAAGTTGTAGGGTTTCAAGTAACGCATTAAATAGTAATATTAGTGTGACTGCAAATAACTTTGTTAATGCCAGGTAAAAATAACTTTAAAATTTTTAAATGGAAACCCCTATTTTTAATTACATATTCTTATAGCTTACCTCGAGAGCTTTTCAAAACACTATAATAAAGTATTTTTTTATTAACTATTTTTCAAGTTATGGAGCTTGAAAGCTACGATACTGCCGGCATCAGCGTTACCCAAGATGTACCGCGTGGAGGTTGCACGGTCGGATTTACACTAGCAGAGTTGTAAATAACAATACTTTTGTGATTGAAGTTTTTAATTACTAATTTTATTACATAATTTAAATTTAAATTGAGTTTAAGTACAAATGTTTTTTGGAATTGTAATTAAAGTCGTTCAATTACAAATAAGTACATTTTGAAATTGTAATTAAACTCGAATTTTATTACAATTAAAAAAGTTATGGCCAATCCTCTCCCCTCATTTTGGTTCCTCCTTGGGTCTTCTTATCCTATGGGGAAAGAGGGAGTGGGAGAGGGTCAGCGCGAGGGGAGGGAGAGGGAAAAGGCGATTGGGTCATTGGAGATGACCCTCTTAGGAAGAGTCCAATGGGATCCTCCAATGGCCTAATCGCCCTCTCCCTCCCCCACCCTCGCGCTGACCCTCTCCCACTGGATCGACACTCCGAGAGGGTATAAAATACAAGCGCCAAGATGTTCAGTGTTTTTTTCTCGCGAATAATCACGTAGGTAGGGTGATAGCGTCCTAGAGCGCTCTCTGCTTCTGCCGAGGACTTTTCTCTTTTTAATTCGCAAATGAATAAATTAAAAATTAAACGTTTGGCTAAAAATGGCAAATGAATTATCGGAGCGTGAAAGAATCACTATCCTAATGATGCGCGGATGGGGTGATAATTAACGATTGTTCACTGATGTCGTTCGATTATTTAATACCACGTATCCGAATCGTCAAATTAGTAAATCCGTACACAGAATTTTGAAAAAAAATAAATTACATCCATACAAACTGCAATACGTTCAAGAATTGCAAGACGGAGATGATGAGCGTCGTATACGCTTCTGTGCAAGAATGATGGACCGAATAGATGCCTCGCCCGACTTTCCTTATCAAATTGTTTTCACAGACGAGGCAACCTTTACATTGACGGGAGAGGTTAATAATCAAAATTTTCGTCTCTGGTCAGATGAAAATCCGAATTGGATGCGGGAAAGTCATACACAATACCCACAAAAAATAAATGTATGGTGCGGCATGATAGACGCTTATGTGATGGGGCCATTTTTTTTGAAGGACAACCTCAATGCTCATAGGTACGAGAGATTACTTGTAGATGAAATAATTCCAGCAATACAAAATATTTTTCCAAATAACTTTGAGCAAATATGGTTTCAGCATAATGGAGCTCCACCTCATTTTGGTGCAGGGCCACGTCGAATTTTAAATGAAGTTTTCCCGCAAAGGTGGATAGGAAGAAGGAACCGAAATGAGGGTGGGGAAAGTTGGCCACCTAGGTCACCAGATCTAACTCCTCTTGATTATTACTTTTGGGGCTATCTGAAGAGTAAGGTTTACGAAACAAAACCTCAAAATATCCAAGAATTGAGGCAGCGAATAAGGGATGAAGCAGCCTTGATACCTGCTGAATCAAATCGTAGAGCTATTTCTGCGTTCTATCAAAGATTGGCATACTGTCAAGAAGTCCATGGAAACCAGAATTTACTCTAAAACACTCAAACACACAAAAAAAAATGTAAATTAAGATTGTAAAATTTGTAATTTAAAAAAATATAAATAATAATTATTCTTTTTACTTTTTTAATTGTAATAAAATTCGAGTTTAATTACAATTTCAAAATGTACCTATTTGTAATTGAACGACTTTAATTACAATTCCAAAAAACATTTGTACTTAAACTCAATTTAAATTAAAATTATGTAATATAATTAGTAATTAAGAACTTCAATCACAAAAGTATTGTTATTTACAACTCTGCTAGTGTAAATCCGACCGTGCAACCTCCACGCGGTACATCTTGGGTAACGCTGATGCCGGCAGTATCGTAGCTTTCAAGCTCCATAACTTGAAAAATAGTTAATAAAAAAATACTTTATTATAGTGTTTTGAAAAGCTCTCGAGGTAAGCTATAAGAATATGCAATTAAAAATAGGGGTTTCCATTTAAAAATTTTAAAGTTATTTTTACCTGGCATTAACAAAGTTATTTGCAGTCACACTAATATTACTATTTAATGCGTTACTTGAAACCCTACAACTTTTGTCTAAAACATTTTTTTTTAAAATGCGTAGTTTTTGAAATATTTAGGGGTTTCCATACATTTGGTAAACCCTGTATATTTTCTTGCTTTATCCGTTTATCACATATTATTTATTAACCTTTGGCGGGAGAACTACGCAGCCTTTATGGCGGTAAATAATATTTAAAATATACGGGAAGAACACTACGCTGTTTTCAAAGCGTTTTAAATAAAATTTATTGTAATAAAAATTATTATATAAAACTTATTATATAAAACTTAAAGTGTGTTCAAATAACCTCGGAGACAAAGAACCAAAGGAGGGTTTTAGATAGAGCGTAGTGTAGCTCTCATCTGTTGCAACCCGAACTTGTTACGATATTCAATAATATTACTTATTATGATATTTAGATGTTGCAACCCGAACTTGTTACGATATTCAATAATACTACTTATTATGATATTTTGATGTTGCGACCCGAACTTGTTACGATATTCCATAATATTACTTATTATGATATTTAGTAAGATTATAAAAAATCGCGAGCTAAAGATGTAAAACCGCCAGTCAGCATAACAGCTGACAGCGCGGCCAGTCTCTATACCGAGAACCGACGCGACCTAGAGAGATACCTAGAGAGATACGCTGACTAAGGAGGACCCTGAACCGATTCGGCCTGACGACCGAAAGGAAATAAATGCAGAGGAGAGCAGGCATTGACAGGGCATTTCAGAGTCAGACAGTGTCGGGTTGCTACGCGTTATAAATAAGTGAAACCATTGTAACGAATAAAAGAAGTGAATTTATTAAAGATACATTCAAAACGTCAGATCAGAGTCTGTGATTTTTCCCGGCAACTTCCCCGCGGACAGCGATCCCCATTCCGTGCCCGGAGCGGCACAACACATCTTCAACCATAAATTTTTCACTTTTTTCTTCGGGTTCGTCATCTTCAATCAGGAATTTTTCATTTTTTTTCTTCGGTTCGTGTTTCCGAGACTAATTTGTCTCGCGCTTGTTACGATAATTTTTACGTATAATATTTGAATTTACCCGGTTACGATTCGCATTTTATTATCAAAGAAATTTTTCATAAAACCATCTCGCTGGGGAACAAATGTCTTTCGCGAAAAGTGTATGTTTTTCACAATCAACATTTGTTCTTTTTTTTTTCACCAGCGAGGTGGTTTTATGTTTCCAAGAGCTACTTTGTCTCGTTGTCTCGCGTGATCGCGTGTAGCAACTGTAGAATCAACAGAATGTACATTATAATTTTTCATAAATGTGGCTTTTACAGTTTTTAACAGATTTATATACATGAAAAACAGCTAGTGTTAAGATAGTTATAAGCAAAACAAAAACTTATTTTCGTACATGCGGTCCTACATTCATTTAACAGATTTATAACGTAAGATAGGTGCCAATTGTGCTACACTGGGTTTTACAAATTTATAACATTAACATAATGTAAGAATAAATGTAGTGCGGCATTGTTGCTCGCGCTCAATACATAAAAGGAACAGTTTTGAAGAATTACATATATAATATATCGGCGCGAGGTGAGAGAGAAAATATTTATATATCGCAATATGTACACAATTTATTTCTGTAAAATATATAAAATTTACTATAATACAGCTGTTTTATTTATCCAGAAATTGTGCGAACTGTCCATTCCCAACCATTTCACGTACACTTGGTTACCCCGCTTGCGCAGCACTTTCTCCACGAGATAGACGTAGGGATTGGATACTCGGAGAAACTCGTACTCGTAGAATCCCCCGGCAATCGTTTCTCCACGGTAATCTTTTAGCAGATTTTTTTCTAAAATGTTTTACGGGATTTTTCCGTTGTACCTTGGCAGCGCAAAAGATCTCAGTGATCCAGTTGGGGGTGTAGCCCTTCTTGAATATCGTCTTCAATTTGCTTATGCGTACCGGATCGTTTACTTTGAATTTCGCCGGAGCGGCGATCTTCGTGCGACCATGGATAGAAGTCTCTCGGCGACAGGGGGTGTAACGTCCGCTGGTCGCATTCCGATTGTTCGATGTCGATGGTGGTTGTAATTCGACAGCAGACTCGGTAACGCATTGACCCACGCGTACGATCCGTTAAGCGTGAAGAGTCTCCACATGTTCTCCTAGAGTGTACAATTGAATCTCTCCACTACTGACGCTTTCACCACTGAGAACGTTGAGTAATGATTCACGTCACGTTTTTTCAGAATCTCACGCACGTCGGCGTTGTAGAACTCCTTTCCCTTGTCCGTTTGCAGATTCTTCGGGAATCGCGCGCTCTCGCGAAATATCTTGGACAGCGCCGCGGCTATCTCCTTTCCGCTCTTGCTCTTGAGCGGTAACGCCCATGCGTATTTGCTCAGCACGTCGATGACCATCAATATGTAGTTGTAGCCTTTGTTTTGCCGCGCGTTGGGACCCTTGTAACCATCTCCGATAGAAAACGATTAAAAACGGCTATATCTGTATCGTTTTTAATCGTATCTTATCGGTTCTATCGTTGCATATTTAGAAGACAGATAAAACATTAATCGAATCGAATCGGTTTCTATCGTTTTAGATCCGAATAAGAAAATAACTATACAAATTTTATAGTTATGAATCGTTTTCTATATGTACAATTATTGCCCGTCTGAATCAATCGTATATACACGATATAATATATATCGTTATTTATGGTAATAATTTTACCGCATGCATTAATCTGTATATATGTATAAAGACAAATGTCCCGACTGACTGACTGACTGACTCATCAACGCCCAGCCAAAACCCCTGAACCTAGAGACATGAAATTCGAGGGGTGTATTCCTCTCATGACGTAAGCACCCACTAAGAAAGGATTTTTAAAAATTCGGCCCTTATGGGTGTGAAAAGGGTTAAAATGTATTTTCACGGATTCGTCAATATCTTTTAGGCCCGATGAGATATCGACTTGGTTCTTGCTTACGAAGGTCACCCATACAAATGCTCAAAAACATATTTCAGGATTTTTCCCTAATCAACCTCTAAAGGGATAAATCTGGATTTAGGGGTGAATTACAGAACCCTTCGTATCTCCTGTAAATTAATTAATTAATAGTATTTTTTCGGTTGTTATACTCAGCCCAACAATTATTTTTAAAAAAATAACATTTGCTTCCGTATTCCACAATAAATTTATTAACAAAAATAATTTTAAGGGCCGTAGGGGAAAGTGGAAGAATCGCGAACATCTAAGGGAAAAATTAAATAAAGCTCACGATTATTTATCAATTATAAACGTCTTTATTAAATTACGAACGGGTTTTGCTTATTTTTTTAAATTGTAATTTATTTGATAAGCAAACACAATCAAATTTATTCATGTACTATGTTCTTTGTGATAAAGACTAAAAACAAATTAGATGTCAACAAATGTCCTGTATATATGCAAATGGAATACATAACTTTTTACATAGTGTTTGTTCTTTGTTCGGTCGTTCGAAATAAATCAATTTATTTGTATTCTTAGTATTTTAAATTTTAGTATTATTTCTTTTTAAATTACGTAAAAAATTAGATACAATGGCATTAAAATACATTGTAATAATAATGTGAATTAAATAAATTACCTTAAATACTGAGTAAATTCTCATTTGATATTCAATAATTTCTTTTGAGATTAAGATTTCCTTGCAATGATGTAATACATATTTGGAATTTGTACCGGCTGCGATATGCAAATGAATATAGACTTGAATTAAATCTAATTAAGAGTAAGATATATTTAGTATCTATTATCTGTATATATAAAGACAAATGTCCAGACTGATTGACTCACTCACTCACTCACTCATCAACGCTCAGCCCAAACCCCTGAACCTAGAAACATGAAAATCGAGGGGTGTATTCCTCTCATGTAAGCACCCACTAAGAAGGGATTTTTAGTAATTCGTCCCCTAAGGCGTTGAAAAGGGGTAGAATTTGTTTTCAGAGATTCGTTAATCTATCTATATATATAAAAACAAATGTCCTGACTGACTGACTGACTGACTCATCAACGCCCAGCCCAAACCTCTGAACCTAGAAACATGAAATTCGAGGGGTGTATTCCTCTCATGACGTAAGCACCCACTAAGAAGGGATTTTTAAAAATTCGGCCCTTAAGGGTGTGAAAAGGGTTAAAATGTATTTTCACGGATTCGTCAATATCTTTTAGGCCCGATGAGATATCGACTTGGTTCTTGCTTACAAAGGTCACCCATACAAATGCTCAAAAACATATTTCAGGATTTTTCCCTAATCAACCTCTAAAGGGATAAATCTGGATTTAGGGGTGAATTACAGAACCCTTCGTATCTCCTGTAAATTAATTAATTAATAATATTTTTTCGGTTGTTATACTCAGCCCAACAATTATTTTTAAAAAAATAACATTTGCTTCCGTATTCCACAATAAATTTATTAACAAAAATAATTTTAAGGGCCGTAGGGGAAAGTGGAAGAATCGCGAACATCTAAGGGAAAAGTTAAATAGAGCTCACGATTATTTATCAATTATAAACGTCTTTATTTAATTACGAACGGGTTTTGCTTATTTTTTGAAATTGTAATTTATTTAATAAGCAAACACAATCAAATTTATTCATGTACTATGTTCTTTGTGATAAAGACTAAAAACAAATTAGATGTCAACAAATGTCCTGTATATATGCAAATGGAATACATAACTTTTTACATAGTGTTTGTTCTTTGTTCGGTCGTTCGAAATAAATCAATTTATTTGTATTCTTAGTATTTTAAATTTTAGTATTATTTCTTTTTAAATTACGTAAAAAATTAGATACAATGGCATTAAAATACATTGTAATAATAATGTGAATTAAATAAATTACCTTAAATACTGAGTAAATTCTCATTTGATATTCAATAATTTCTTTTGAGATTAAGATTTCCTTGCAATGATGTAATACATATTTGGAATTTGTACCGGCTGCGATATGCAAATGAATATAGACTTGAATTAAATCTAATTAAGAGTAAGATGTTGAGGCACGCGGATCGCAATTTATCGGATATTGGTTATGAGAATATAATAAGGTTTATTGTAAAGAACGTTACATAGGGAGTGGACACGTGTGTAACCGACAATGGTAAATAGCGGACTGAGGAGGTTGAAGGAAGTGGGGGTATACATGGGCGCTGCGTGCGCACACTGGTAATCAGGCGCGGTGGCGCCGGTTGTCGTTGTCTCCTTCATACATAGGTCGCCATTTCCAACACTCCCCCTCGACCTGTGCGCCGTCGATGTCCCGAGATATGATGTTATTCGACGCCCAGGATGCAGAGACATTTCTTGAGTTTAGGACCAGCCAAGGGTTTGGTCAATGCGTCCGCAGCCATCTCGTCCGTGGGAATGTATTTTATGGTTACTAGATTTCTATGTACAGCATCACGAACGAAATGATGCCTGGTGTCGATGTGTTTCGACCTATTGTGATGCACAGGATTCTCCGCGAGCATTCGAGCACCATTGCTGTCGCAGAAAAGAATCGTTTTGGCCGTGTCCTCGAAACCAAATTCGATGAGTGAGCGACGTAGACAAATGGCCTCCTTGGCGGCCTCGCAGAGGGCCATGTATTCGGCCTCCGTAGATGACAAGGCAACGGTTCGTTGCTTGCGTGACTCCCAAGACACGATGGATCTTCCTATTTGGAAAGTAAAACCCGTGTAAGATCTTCTGTCGAGTGGGCAGTTGGCCCAGTCAGCATCTACGTAGGCTGTCAATGAGCCACCGCATCTTGGAAAGGTTAACCCTGTTGATTCCGTCTCTTTCAAGTACCTCAAGACGTGCTTCGCAGCATTCCAATGAGCTTCGCCGAAGTAGTCGTTAAACTGACTGAGATAGCTGACGGCGAAGGAGATATCTGGACGGGTACAAACAGACAGGTACATAAGGGATCCGACCAGTTCACGATAAGGTAATCCCTCTCCAGATTTTTGGTCATCTCTCTCAAGCTTGATTCCCGGCTCGAGTGGTGTCTTCTTCGGTTTACAATCTATCATGTCAAAGCGATGAAGAATCTCCCTGGTGAGTGCGGATTGTTTTAGGTGGATTCCATTTTTGTCTCGTAGGAACTCGATTCCTAAGCATCTCTTAATTTTTCCGGAATCCTTAAGTTCGAACTTCGTGCTCAGAAAGCGTTTTAATTCGGCTATCCTTCGCGGGTCTTTTGCGGCAATTACGACGTCGTCGACGTAGGTTGCGATTAAGATGATGCCTTCACCCTGTCCCACGTAATAAACGCACGGGTCCGATGATGATTTTGTGGCTCCATAAGCTTCCATGGCGTCATTCAAGGTCTCGTGCCAACATCGGCCCGCCTGACGGAGACCGTATAGCGCCTTATGCAACTTGCATACGGTGTCTCCCCTTTTGATTTGATCTAGCATATGTGCGGCTTTGGTGCGTGTAGCTGAATCTCCTTCTTGTTTCAATCTTTCAAGCACATTTATCAAGTGCTGAGGAAGTTCCATGTATATTTCCTCCTGTAATATACCGTTCAAGTAGGCCGTCGTTACATCGACGTGGTGGATCTCCATGTCGAGCTGAGCAGCCAGAGCGACGATCATGCGGATCGAACCCATCCGAGCGACCGGTGCAAAAGTCGCGTGAAAATCTAGTCCGGGACGCTGAGAATACCCCTTAGCCACGATGCGAGCCTTTCGGCGCTCGATTGTACCATCCTCGGAGTATTTGTTTCTTAGAACGAATCTGCTCCCGACGGTGCTCCGGTTGCAAGGACGGTTGACGATGGACCACGTTTCCTTGTTCAAGATTGATTTCACTTCTTCCGACATGGCGCGATACCAATCGTCCGAGTCGGGTCCCTGCAGGGCCGATTCTGTAGACACTTCCGTTTGGAAAACGTAATGTTCTTGGTAATCTGCGAAGTTTGCGGTCTGATACTGCTTCGCGGGTCTCCCCCTGTGCCCGGTGCGTATCAGCCTCGGTCTTCCTGGTCCTCTTCGGCTTGGAATGGCGGCGGCGTCGTCATTTTCGGGGGCCCGATCTGCTGCAACGTCGTCCTCAATGGGGTTCTCGGGGGCGTCCTCTACCTCGCCTTCGTCGATGTCATCGGATTTCCCATCGGAGGAGTTGAAGTCCCATGTGACTGTTTCCGGCTCGTTTCGACCAGCTTTCCCGTAGACGTCTGTTCCGGTAGGCGGAGCTGGCGGTTGTGTCGGGTCTATCTCGGAAGGGAAGAAGTCGTCCGATTTATCATGCGAAACTTCGTCGCTGTCGGAATGTTTCCGAGATTCGGCGAACTTGATGTCTCTGGTGACTACCACTTTCCTTTCCTCGGGGATCCATACGCGAAAACCTTTATTTTCGTTCGAGTATCCGACGAACGTACCGATCTTCGATCTTGGCTCAAATTTTCCGATGCCTGGTTTTCTGTCAAGGACATAAGCGTCGCATCCGAATTCCCTGAAGTAATCGACGTTAGGAGGGCGTTTGACCCATAGTTCGTATGGTGTCTTTCCGTTTAAGACGCTGGACGGGCATCTATTCCTTACGTAATTCGCGGTGTTCACCGCTTCGGCCCAAAAAGATGTAGATAGTCTCGATCCCAGAAGCATGCAGCGAGCCATTTCCACGGTGGTGCGATTGCGTCTTTCCGCGACTCCGTTTTGCTCCGGGGTACGTGGAGTAGAGAGCCTCCGTTTGATACCGAGCTGCTCCAGATAATCATCAAAGGCCTTGTTGACGTACTCGCCCCCGTTGTCGGATTGCAGAGATTGAAGTTTGGCGCCGGTTTTCCTTTCGGCGTAAGACTTGTATCTCTTGAAGGCTTTCAGGGCTTCGTCCTTTTTCTTCAAGAAATGAATCTCGCACCATCGCGAATAATCGTCAATGAAGGTCATAAAATAGAGAGCTCCACCGTTGGACGAAGAACGCATGGGTCCACACAGGTCCGTGTGAACGATTTGTAACGGTGATGTACTCCGTTCCAACCTTCGCGAAAAGGAAGGGCGCGTCAGCTTTCCACGACTACATATATTGCAATTTGGACGAACGGTCGGATCCTTAATGTCCATCCCGCGAACGCATCCGTTTCTATCACACTGGATTAGATCGCGAAAATTTAGGTGGCCCATGCGGCGATGCCAAATCATGAAATTGTTCTCGGTCGATACAATCGCGGCGGAGGTTATGTCGTCGACTCTGTTCTCACGGGAGGATCCGTTTACGTAATACAATCCGTTTGTGCGGCGCGCGATTAATGCGACACTACCACTGCGATCATCGACGATATCGGCCTTCGTTTTCGTAAAGATCACTGTGTATCCCTTGTCGGTAATCTTTCCGACGGATAAAAGGTTCGTGCGTAGGTCCGGAACATACAAGGTATCGGTGACGTTTATTTTCCTCGATTGACCTTCGGTCTCGGTTGTGATAGTCGTCAGTCCTTTTCCGACGACGTGTGTGGATGCCCTGTTGGCCAGGTTCAACTTCTGTCCCGCCGTTCCATTTATGTAGTTGAACTTGGACCGATCCTTACAAAGGTGGGCGGTGCATCCACTGTCCAAACACCAATTTGCGTCTTCCGTTACGATGTTCGCGGCTTCTTTGTCCGTTTTGTGATTCGCAGTTTCTTCGCGCGTGTCGACGGGTCTCACCTCAGCACAGAGACTCACGGCATCGACTTTCTTAGCCGATTCCTTTTCGGATTGATTCGTTTTCGATTGACACTCGTTTGCCTTGTGCCCCACTTTCTGACATCGATGACAGCGATATTTAAAAGTTTTATTATTGTCCCCGCCCTTTGACGGTTTCTTTCTATTCGCGCCTCGTTTAATCATAAGAGCACTCGCGGACTTGTCGGATGAGTCACCCTTTCGCGCGTCGTATTCTTCCGTGATTTTAATACGTAACACGTCCGCGGTCGGTAGTTCGTCACGCGACTCGATCGCGCATCAAAAATTTTCGAACGATTTCAGAAGGCTGTACAACAACATCACTGACAACAGATCCCTGTTGATGTCGATATCCATCTCTGCGAGTTTATCGACGGTGTCACAGAAGTTTCGAAGATGCTCCCTGACGTCTTCGCCTTCCGCCATGCGCCGTAACATGAGATTTTTCATGAGAGTCGCTGTCCGCGCGGGCCCTCGGGATTGGTAAATGACGTGTAGCCTATCCCATACTTCCTTCGACGTATTATGGCCTTTGACCTGTTTCAGTTCGGGAGGACTGATTGAGAGGATGATGTCAGACTTCGCTTTTTCGTCGTTGATTTCCCATGTCCTCACGGCTGTCTCAGAAGCAGGGTCGTTCGCGACGAGGGCAGGTTTCGTGTTTTTGCCGCTAACGTATTGCCATCCCTCCGTCTTCACAAGCAGCGCTTGCATCTGAATCTTCCATGTGTCGAAGTTCTCTTTATTTAACGGTTCGATTCGCACTGAGTTTGTTCCGGCCATTGTGATATCGCGTAATAGATTCTACGAGCGTATTCGCGAAACTTCGATGCACTGCGTGCGTAATGGCGTCCACTCACGTGATTCCCTTTTCGACCGTTGTTCTCTGGGTTACGTTCTCGCACGCGTCACTTAGCGCGTACCGTGTCTGGGCCCATAACCAATGTTGAGGCACGCGGATCGCAATTTATCGGATATTGGTTATGAGAATATAATAAGGTTTATTGTAAAGAACGTTACATAGGGAGTGGACACGTGTGTAACCGACAATGGTAAATAGCGGACTGAGGAGGTTGAAGGAAGTGGGGGTATACATGGGCGCTGCGTGCGCACACTGGTAATCAGGCGCGGTGGCGCCGGTTGTCGTTGTCTCCTTCATACATAGGTCGCCATTTCCAACATAAGATATATTTAGTATCTATTATCTATATATATAAAGACAAATGTCCAGACTGATTGACTCACTCACTCACTCACTCATCAACGCTCAGCCCAAACCCCTGAACCTAGAAACATGAAAATCGAGGGGTGTATTCCTCTCATGTAAGCACCCACTAAGAAGGGATTTTTAGTAATTCGTCCCCTAAGGCGGTGAAAAGGGGTAGAATTTGTTTTCAGAGATTCGTTAATCTATCTATATATCTATCTATATATATAAAAACAAATGTCCTAACTGACTGACTGACTGACTCATCAACGCCCAGCCCAAACCTCTGAACCTAGAAACATGAAATTCGGGGAGTGTATTCCTTTCATGACGTAAGCATCCACTAAGAAGGGATTTTCATAAATTCGTCCCCTAAGGGGGTGAAAAGGGGTAAAACGTATTTTCACGGATTCGTCAATATCTCTTAGGCCCGATGAGATATCGACTTGGTTTTTCCTTACGAAGGTCACCCATACAAATGCTTAAAAACATATTTCAGGATTTTGCCCTAATCAACCTCTAAAGGCGCAAATCTAGATTCAGGGGTGAATTATAGAACCCTTCGTATCTCCTGTAAATTAATTCCTATGTATTTTTTTTCGGTTTTTATACACGGCCCAACAATTACTTTTTAAAAAATAACTTTTGCTTCCGTATTCCACAACGAATTTATTTAAAAAAATTATTTTAAGGGTTGTAAGACAGTGTGGAAGAATTGCGAACATCTAAGGGAAAAGTTAAACAAATTTATCAATTATAAATGTCTTTATTTAATTACGAACGGGTTTTGCTTCTCTTTTGAAATTGTAATTTATGTTGATAAGCAAACACAATCAAATTTATTCATGTGCTATATTCTATGTGATAATGACTAAAAACAAATTAGATGTCAACAAATGTCCTATATATATGCAAATGGAATACACGAGGGAATACATATCTTTTTACATTAGACATTATAGTGTTTGTTCTTTGTTCGGTCGTTCGAAATAAATCAATTTAATTATAATCTTCGTATTTTAAATCATAGTATTATTTATAATCTTAGTATTATTTTTTTTAAATTACGTAAAAAACTAGATACAATGGCATTAAAATACATTGTAATAATAATGTGAATTAAATAAATTACTTCAAATACTTAGTAAATTCTCATTTGATATTCAGTAATTTCTTTTGAGATTAAGATTACCTTGCAATGATGTAATACATATTTGGAATTTGTACCGGCTGCGATATGCAAATGAATATAGACTTGAATTAAATCTAATTAAGAGTAAGATATATTTAGTATCTATCTATATATATAAAAACAAATGTCCCGACTCACTGACTCACTGACAGGCTCACCAACGCCCAGCCCAAACTCCTGAACCTAGAAATATAAAATTCGGGGAGTGTATTTCTCTCATGACGTAAGCATCCACTAAGAAGGGATTTTTAAAAATTTTATTCCTAAGGGGGTGAAAAGGGGTAAAATGTGTTTTCAGAGATTCATTAATCTATACTAGCTGGTTACCCGGGCTTCGCCCCGGAGGACTTCTTGCCCCTTTGTAGACATTTGTGCATAGAATTTGAAATTTACAGAGGTTTGTTACTTAAAACCAATAAAATTATAATACTTCTTTGTATATAGCATTTTTCGTTTTGTAAATTGTTTTTGTTTTTTTAAATACCGAAGGCCCCCCCCCCCATCCCCCCTCCCAACCCTGTACAGAGTGGACCTCGCTTTAACTTACAAAGCATACTTTTCATATACCAACTATTCTCTGCTTTAACAAATTATTTCTGCTACAGATATTAAGCGTCAAAGTTAACAAAGCAGAAATAATTTGTTAAAGCAAAGAATAGTGTGTATATAAAAAGTACATATTTATATGTACTTTTTATCTTTCAGATTCCTAATGATAGTGTTGAATAAATTATCATCAAACGTTTATTTTTGTATTTATTACTAGCCAAATACCCGTGCTTCGTTACGGTATTTAATTATTTTAAATCGAGTTTGACTCCAATAAACTTTCGTTTGATTGTAATGAACAATATTATCTCATGACATAATAAAAATGAATTAAAATTGTGTTAGTGTTTGTTCGTACTATTGCTCTAATTCTATTGCTTCAAATTTAAATTTCTTCATCGTATTGTTCATTTCCTCTGTTGTCTATGTACTAACTGATATCTACAATGGGGCGAGAAGTCCTCCGGGGCGAAGCCCGGGTAACCAGCTAGTACGGATATATAAGAATAAAATGATAGACATCTCATCGATATTTATATGACTTAACCGAACCGATACATCTATCGTTTCTTATCAGGATTTTCCGACAGACAACTTATCATCTTCTTTACGGCAGCAAAGCGGTTCGTTTTCTATCGTATATCAATGATATAAATTGAATCGTTTGAAAGCCTTCTACTTTGCATATGTTTTTATAAAGTTAAAACGATAGACATTTTTTCGATATTTATACGACTTAACCGAAGCAACACATCTATCGTTTCTTATCAAAATTTTCCGACATACAACTTATCATCTTCTGTACGGCAGCAAATCGGTTCGTTTTCTATCGTATATCAATGATATAAATTGAATCGTTTGAAAGCCTTCTACTTTGCATATGTTTTTATAAGGTTAAAACGATAGATATCTCGTCGATATTTATACGACTTAACCGAACCGACACATCTATTGTTTCTTATCAGAATTTTCCGACAGACAACTTATCATCTTCTGTACGGCAGCAAATCGGTTTGTTTTCTATCGTATATCAATGATATAAATTGAATCGTTTGAAAGCCTTCTACTTTGCATATGTTTTTATAAGGTTAAAACGATAGATATCTCGTCGATATTTATACGACTTAACCGAACCGACACATCTATCGTTTCTTATAAGGATTTCCCGACAGACAACTTATCATGTTCTGTACGGCAGCTAATCGGTTCGTTTTCTGTCGTATATCAATGATATAAATTGAATCGTTTGAAAGCCAAGTATCCCAGAATCTCAAGCCAGAATCCTAAGTATTTTGTAACGTTAGTTTCTGATAGAATATAGTAAATAAACTCCTTACAGAAAAGTATTACTGGTTGGTCAGTAATTTATTACTGAGTCTAGTGATTTTTTACTGGCGATTAGTATTTTATTCTTGTATTTAGTCAGTAGTTTAACTACTGGCAAATGAGTAATATCTAGTAGTATTAATAGTTCTTCCGGGATTCGAAGTACTGATACAAGTACTTCAGTATTTGCTTATATAGTAAAAAAGTACTGAAGTATTAGAGATTCTAGTAGTTGAGCTTAGACGTGAAGTACTGATAGAATGAGTAAGTAGTTTTCCTAGTAATTCATTACTTGGTCTAGTACTTAAGTACTGGTATAGATGAGATTCAACACTGGGGCGGCAAACGCCTGAAGTACTGAATTCGTATAATTCATTTAAGGATTGACAGGAGTCATTTATTACTAGAATCGTAAAATCCGTATTATGGCATAAATTATTCACTTACAATAATGATTTAAAAAACATTTATTTAACATTTATTCAACATTAATTTAATAATTGTGTTATATTGATTAATTATTTGCAATAATGATTTTAAAAAACATTTAATTAACATTTATTCAACATTAATTTAATATTTATTTTTATTAATTATTCATTTGCAATAATAATTTGAAAAAACATGTATTTAACATTTATTAAACATTATTTGATATTTATTTTACATAAATTATTCAAACACGATGAAACACATTTACTTCGCCAGCGTATAAGAAATTTAATTTGATAAATTATTTATTTACAATAATAATTTTAAAAAACATTTATTTAACATTTATTCGGCAATGTGCACTCGCGACCGGGTATCGTTCGTTGAGCGCGGTCGGCTGGTATAGCCTTGTAAGAAGACTCGGCAGTCAAGGTACTTAGGAGGGGTAGGATCGAGAAAACGACGTATCTTTGGATGTGCGGTATATTGGTATCGAATTTATTTGCTCGTTACAACGGTACAAAGGCTTCTGAGCGCGAGCGGTATGTCAGCTGAATTTCGGAGCGGTCGCTAGAGCGCGCGAGGAGGGGGAAGATAGTTCGAGAAATAACGCGATTATTTTCGAGAAACGGAGCTGGCTTTCGTGGAAATTCGGGGGAACTCCAGGCGCTGACAAGGTCTCGCGCGTAAACACGTGAAACGACAACACGGCGAGGAATGCGGGTCGATGATCGCAATTTAACATATGAGATGTTTCGCGATTCCCGAACATACCGCCCGCCTCGAATATTTATATTCGAAACGAGAATTAACATACAGCCGCATAATGTCAAATATAATACAGTAAATTGTTGAATACGTTGATATATGGATACAATGAAACTTAAATCTAAAGGAACAGCGGAATCTTAAATCTAAAGAAACAGCGAAATCTTATATCTAAGGAAACAGCGAAATCTTAAATCTAACTGCGTTTTATACATATTTACATGTTGGTTTGACCGAAAGACGGAACGCATTACGGCCGCGAGCCGCCCGCCTTGACCGCTTCTCCGTCTGTTTCGATATTTATATCGATCGGCAAGAAACACAGCTTGACGATGGGTCGCTTGTATTCGGAGCGCGCGGTTTTGACGGTGACGACGCGCGTCAGACCATCCTCCCCGGGATGACAGGCAATGATGCGTCCAAGTTCCCAATGACTGGGGGGAGCGAGCGGATTACGCATTAGCACGATCCGACCGACGGTGGCCAGATTTTGTATAACGCGCCACTTCGGGCGTTGTTGGAGCGTATGCAAATAATCGCCTACCCACGACCTCCAAAAACCTTCAGAAATTCGTTGCACTAGTTGCCAACGCGAGAGCCGATTCTCGGTTATGTCGAGTACGCTCGGCTCCGGGATTGCGACAAGGTTGGCGCCGATCAAAAAATGCCCGGGAGTAAGGGCGCGGTAGTCGTCGAGACTATCGGAAATTGATGTAATCGGTCGCGAATTTTGGCACGCTTCGACTCGGCATAATAGCGTAATCATCTCCTCGCATGTAAGCGTGTGAGATCCTATACATCGCTTTAAGTGGTATTTGACGCTACGTACTCCGGCCTCCCATAATCCGCCGAAATGTGGAGCCGCAGGAGGGAGGAAATGCCATGCTATTTGATCGCCTGCTAATTTGTTAAGAAAATTTGGATCGCGCACGGCGGCGTTACAAGCGGCGGCGAGTTCTCGTTCGGCGCCCTGAAATGTCGTACCATTATCTGAGTACATGCTATGGGGAAGTCCGCGCCGAGCGACAAATCGGGTAAACGCCGCAAGGAAGGCCGCCGAGCTGTAATCGCTTACCAGCTCTAAGTGAATCGTTTTCGTGGTCATACAAATGAATAAGGAGATGTAGGCCTTGTGAGCCTTATGACCTCGTCCCTTTGCAGACCGCACGAGTATCGGTCCTGCATAATCGACTCCGGTATGCTCAAACGCGCGCAAAGATCGATTGACTCTGACGTCGGGTAAGTTACCCATGAGCTCCGCCGGCACCATAGCCTTTTCGCGAGCGCATTTGACGCATCGGTATAGGACCGCCCGTACGGTTGCCCTTGCGCGCAAAAGCCAGAACTCGCTGCGGAGATAAGCGAGGGTAATATGAGGGCCTCCGTGTAGGGTGGTATGGTGAGCGTGCGATATAATGCGAGATACCAAAGGATGGGACGCTAGGACGATCGGATGTTTGGTTGACTCGGGAAGATCGGATTTTTGCAATCGCCCTCCGACTCGTATCAGACCATCGGTGTCGAGATACGGGTTAAGCGCGACAAGTGAGCTTGATTTAGGTACGCGTTCGTTTCGTTTGAGACTCGCAGTCTCTTGTGGAAACAAGTCACCTTGAATGGTTTTGAGCCAAAAGATCTTGGCTGTTCGAATTTCGCGTGGAGTTAGTGCGAGCGATTGATTGACCTCAGCACCGGTTTTCGGTGTGGAATTGAGGCGAGAGCGAAGGATTCTTGTGAATCGCATAATATAGGCCGTTACGGTAAGCAGCTTAGACCATGAAGAATAGCGAGTCGCGAGATCCCATGGTTCAACACGTGCGACGCAAGCATGTATGACGACGCGGTTTTCGCTCGATATTTCAGCTTCGGTTGGAGACGAGCATGAGGTCGGCCAATGCTCAGGGGATTGTTTTAGCCAGGACGGCCCTGACCACCAAAGGGTGCAATCGGCAAGCTCGCCAGGGCGCAAACCGCGAGATGCGCAGTCGGCGGGGTTGTCCGCCGTCGGAACATGATGCCAGATTGCTGCCGGTAGCAGACTTTGCGTCTTGGCGACTCGATTCGCGACGAAAACCTTCCATCTTGATGGAGGCTTAAAACAACCTGTTTTCCCGATGCTCGAATCGTAGCTCGCGGCTTGGTCAGGGTCGAGAAAGAGGCGCGGAGGAAGAGACGAGATAACGGTATCTGATAATTACTGGAAGTTTATTATTATAAACTGAAGTTATATATATTAGATCTACAATATTAGGCGAGGCGACAGCCTCAGTATCGCTATTATAAATGATAGAATTGTTGCGTTGTTGATACAAGTATTAGTTCGCTTTTACAATATATGTGCGAGGTGATTGCACGGCGACGCGTGATAGTTTTCCCAAATTCACGTGTTCGGCCTACGGCGGTAGCTGACGGGACGCTTCGTATCGCGGTCGATGGGCGCGGTCGATGGCCCACGTGGGGCGTCGCGAAAAGTGAAAGTAGCGCGGTCGATGGCCCGCGTGGGGCGTAAGTAACGCGTGTAAGTAGGCGGCGCTTAATTTACAGGACTCGCGTAAATACCTGAGAACGGCGCGAGGCGTGTACGGTACGCGGAGCGATTAGGCGTGTATTATGATAGCGCAAGGCGGGTACAGCACGCGGGGCTGCACGGACGAGCGCGTTGAAATGGCGGGTGGATACGCGACGCGAGGATCTTGACAGGATGTCAGGAAGCTGCGTGTAATCGGGAACACCCGACTGGGAGGAGTACTCTCCTCCACAGTACACGTAGACGGCAACCGGGGACACCCGGCAGGACAGAGCACGCTCTGCCCAGTGCACGTCAAGGAAAAGACCACGGCCGGGTACGCCCGGCGTACAGAGAACACTCTTGTACGAAACGTGGACTTTGCGTGTGATAAACGGTGGTACCGGTTACCGAGAACTCTCGGAAGAGACGAGTACACTCAACCTCGCCGGTACTACCGGGGCTCAGGACAGCGGTGTCGGCGTACGGGAACTCCCGAATAGAGACTGAGTACTCTCAACCTCGTCGACACGGCTGGTGATTTGCAAGGAGCAGGATCGGGACTGGAAGTCGTGAGCAGCGGACAGGTCTGGTCGGATTGCTGGCTCACGACGGAGTCTTCTAATTAGGCAAAATCGTCGCCTTTTTATACCCCCCGGGCTCGTTATTTCGGTAGCGGGGGGTATCACTGACGCGGAGACGCACGTGGCGGGGATGTCGGGCCGGAGTAGGGGCGCCAAGCGCTCCGGCGTCGCGAACGCGCTCGAAATTGTTCGGGCGTTTTCGGATATCGATCCGTTTGTCCCGAATCGATATCCGTCGGCGAGTGCGCCGACTTTGTAAAGTTTAAAAAAATGTGTGGGGGCATTCCGCCCCCTTTCTTCGCCCGACAGATGGTCGGCCGGGCGGCTCGGCTGGTGGATGGCCGGAACGATGCATAATCAGGGGTGCATCGTTACATCACCCCCCCTCTTCAAATAGCGCGAATTTGGCGCTTCACTCCATACGCCGGATACTCCGTACGGTGCCGGTTCGGTTAAACCTAATGTGCCACCGTTGTCCTCGGGATCTCGCTTTATAATGGCGAGACACGTGAGCGGCGAAGTGTGGCACAAGGACGACGTGCCCGGGTTCCACTTGCACCTGGATCGGTGGATGCGGCTCTGGGCCCTTGGCCAGGAGAACTTCCGGCTGTCCCGTGCTGGTGGTGGTGGCTGCGGCGCTTGCTGGGGGCACGATCAGGGCCTTTGGCATGGTTGGAGCTGGCCAGGCGGTCGTGGCTACGATCGGGACCGTAGGCTTGGTCGTCGGCTTGGCTGCGACTTTTCTTTGCTTTGGCAGCGGCGGCGGTGGTGATGTCAGCCAGCTTAGCTTCTGCCGCTGTTGCTGGTCCGATCATTGCAGTCGGCACCCCACGACGGGAATGCTTTTTCTCGCCGGTGGTCGTACGGCTGCCTCGGTGACGGCGGCGGCAGTCGCGACTGCTCCGGGCTTGAAAAGTCGCGTCCACGTTGCGCCGAAGTCCGGATTTTCCGGATCGTACTCTACTGGTTCAGCCAGTAGAGCGTTGATCTCCTCGATGATGTCTTGCTCGACAGTGTTCTTCGCTGGTGTGCTCATTGCGACGGTTGCTGTCTATCTGAGTCTCTCGGTGGTCTGTCTGGAGGTTCTATCGATATTTTCGTGACTTTTCTGGCTGGAGGGGGTGTTGATATTTATCGCTCTTTTGTCTCATCATCGTCCTCGGTGAGCGTCTCATTATTATTGTCACTGTTCTCCGTGTTTGTATTATTGTTTTCCGTATCGGAGTCGTTACTTTCCTCGGCGTCGACGGGATTCTCGTTGTCTTCGTCGTCACTGTTTTCGGAACTGCTCGTGTCATCGTCCTCTCCGGCTGGTGGGGCGGCTGGCGCAGGTTTCAGGTCTTGCACGTGGATATGACGAATCCACTTTCCGCCGCGATCTCGTAGATCCACGATTACAGGGAATACGATTCGTCGCACCTCGAGAGGGCCTCGGAACTTTGGCGCAAGTTTCGCGTTAAACGCGGCGGCTTTGTTGGAGAGTGGGTATTCGCGTTTCCATACCCACTCCCCTATTTTCGGCGTCCACGGGCGGCGCCGTAAATTGTAATATTTTTGCTGTCTCTGAAAAGCACGTGCGAGATGAATTCGCGTGAGCTCGTAGGCTTCCTCGAGGTGTCGACGTCTTACATCAGGTGGGGAAGCGGCGCTATTCGGGGCGGCGTCGCGGTTAAGCGGGGATACGAGTTCGCGGCCGAAATTTAAGTAGGCAGGCGTATAGCCCGTGGTCTCATGCCGGGCGGTATTATACGCGAATTGCAACTCGGTGAGCCGTTCATCCCAATTTCGGTGATTCTTATCTACATATTGAGAGATCATCGTTTTGACTACTCGATTCGTGCGCTCCACCGGGTTGCAATGCGGCGCGTGTACAGGCGTGTAGGCGTGTCGAACATTGTGCGCGGCGAGCATTTTCTCCAGTTGCGCGGATCGTAATTGTGTCCAGTTGTCGGACAGAATTACTTCCGGGCATCCGTGGCGGAGTATCACGGCCTCCGAAATGTTTGTTGTGACGGCGCCGGCGGTGGCGCGGCGCAAGGGGCGCATTTCCAACCACTTGGTGAAGCGGTCTTGCATCGTCAGGACCCATGTATGCCCCTTTGACGAGCGGGGCAAGGGTCCGACGAGATCCAACGTTACTTGTTGCCACGGGCGAGCAACAGCGGTCGCGTGTAATGTACCGGCCGGCCGGGTTTGCGCGACCTTGTGTCTGAGACACTTCGGGCAGCTTCGAACGTAACGCGCGATTTCTCTGAACATACCGGGCCAATAATACAATTGTGCAATGCGGGAGATCGTTTTTGCTATGCCGAGATGTCCGGCGGTAGGTGCGTCGTGGTTTCGGCGGAGAACTTCCGGTCGCATATTTTTCGCCACGCACTTTTTCCACTGACCGTCGGCGGGAACCTCCTTGAAATCAAGTTCGTGGAGCACATGGCGGAACAATTTCCCGTCCCTGATATCGTAGTCCGGGAAGTCGCGAGGGGCGTTTTGCACGGCGCGAAGCGTTCATTGGTACCAGCGGCAACGCGGAGGTTCGGTGATCGCGGCGGCCACGGGTTGGCGCGAGAGAGCGTCCGCGACTCGATTCAATGTTCCTTTTCGATATTTTATTTCTAGATCGAACTGCTGGAGCTCGAATGCCCAGCGTCCTAGTCTCCCGGTAGGGGCGTCCAGCTTTTGCAACCACCGGAGGGACTGGTGGTCGGTGATGACCATAAATGGGTATCCCTCCAGGTAGTCGCGCATCCGCCGGATCCCCCAAATTACGGCAAGGCACTCGAGCTCGGTCGCGCTGTAGTTTCTTTCGGCTGCATTTAGTGTCCGACTCGCGTAGGCGATTACCCTCTCCCCCTCCGGGAAATTCTGCGTAAGTACGGCCCCGAGGCCGGAGGTGCTGGCGTCGGTCTGCAAAATAAAACGTCGCGAGAAGTCCGGACAAGCGAGAACCGGCGCGGTGGTGAGCGTCTTTTTGAGTTGCTCGAACGCGGCGTCTTCGTCTGCCCCCCAGTTAAAACGAGCGTTTTTCCGGGTTAACGCGCGGTGAGAGGCGCAGCGACGGTCGCGAAATCTTTAATAAAGCGCCTGTACCACGAGGCTACTCCCAGAAACCGGCGAATATCCTTCACGCTTTGAGGCCGTTCCCATCGAGTGATTGCTCGCGTTTTCTCTGGATCGGTGCGAAGCCCCTCGCGGTCGACCACGTGTCCGAGGTATCGTAGTCGGTCGATACAAAAACGGCATTTATCCGGATTTAACTTTAAATTCGCGGCGCGGAGGCGTCGGAATACCTCGCGTAATAGCTGTATATGGTGGTCGAAGGTTTCACTTATAATAATTATATCGTCGAGGTAGACAAACACGTGAGGCTCAAGTTCGGGACCGAGAACGGTGTCTAACAGGCGCTGAAACGTCGCTGGGGCGGAGTGGAGTCCGAACGGCATGACTTTAAACTGAAATAGTCCTTTCCCGGGTACCGTGAATGCGGTGACTAGTCGACTTGACGGCGTGAGGGGCACTTGCCAATATCCGTTTTTCAGATCGAGTGTTGTAAGATATTTTTCCCCGCGTAATTTATCCAGAGTCGCGTTAATCTGGGGGAGAGGGTAGGCATCCGGGTCGGTCGCGTTGTTAACCGCGCGGAAGTCAATGCAAAATCGATGCCCCCCGTCCTTCTTACGGACCACGACGACAGGGGAGCTCCATGCGCTGTGCGAACGCTCAATGATTCCGTCTTTTATCATTTTATCGACCTCGGTGTCGATGATAGCCTGCATGGCTGGATTTCGCGGGCGGTATCGCTGTTTAATTGGGCGTACGTTATTTTTTACGCGAATATGATGCTTGGCTCGGTCGGTAGGACCGGCGATTCGATCGAACAACGGTAGTTCTTTCCGTAAGAATTGTTGAAGCCGTTTCTCCTCCTCGGGCGTGCGCGGGACTATCCCTTCGGTCGTCGCGGTAGCCGGTGTTGAATTGGGCGCGTCCGCGGGTCCCGGGACCGGTATCGGGTGGCCTAGCTTGGCCAAAAAATCTATTTCAAAGAGTAGCGCGCTTCTTAGATTCGGCATTATCCGGAATGTATGCCATATTATTCGTTCGTCGGCGAGGATTGGCAAACGGACGCGGCCGGGCAGTCTGATGTGATGACCGTTAACTAATTGGACCTCCCCCTCCTCCGGTGCTATCGAAAAACCGAGAGTCTGCGCGAGCTGGGCGGTGTGTTCGTTAGCAAAAGACGCCTCGGACCCGGTGTCTAAGAGCGCGTCGAGCGGATGATTGCTTACGCGTACTGTTAAGTGCGGCCGGGGCGTAAACTTTACTGCGAGGACCGGGGGACGGCCGGCGTGTCCGCGGTCCCGGTTCCGTTTCCCGGCGGCGGGTGGCAGTCCTTGGTAAGAACGCCATCCTTGCCGCATTGCGAGCAAAATTTCTGGGCGGGGCGACGGCAATCGAAACGCGTGTGTCCGCGTTGTTTGCATCTCCAACAACATTCACTGCGATTGTACGCGGCGGCGGCTATCGGCGTATCCGCGGTTTTTGTGGGAGCTCGCTTTTTGCGATTGACTTGAAGTCTCTCAAATTCGCCCGCGCGTTGTTGGAGATCCCGGGGATTGCGCACGTCGCTCCGCCAGATCCGATTCTGGTAGTCGGGG
Organism: Leptothorax acervorum; assembly: GCA_035220615.1. Lineage (NCBI taxonomy): Eukaryota > Metazoa > Arthropoda > Insecta > Hymenoptera > Formicidae > Leptothorax > Leptothorax acervorum. The sequence continues at coordinate 15,605 of JASTWQ010000470.1, read as the reverse complement.
TGGAGATTCTCGTAGAGTTGCTCGACTTGCTCCTCGGGAGAATATCCACCCGCCCGGCGCATAAGAGCTAACATGTGTGTCGCGTATTTGACATACGGTTCCCCCTCCTTCTGTACTCGGTCGCGGATTTCATTTACTAGTTGTAGCCGGTAACGTCGCGGTAAAAACGTATCTTTAAAGTCGGCTAAAAAGTCGGCCCAGCTATCCCAGCTCTCGCGGTTATTCCGGCACCAGAGGAGTGCGTCCCCCCTGAGTAACTCGGGTAGGCCTCGTAGCCAGTGTGCGTCGGAGAATTCGTACGCTGCTCTTAACTCGTCGATACGTTCTAAGAAGGCCCACGGGTCTTTTCTGTCGAAATGTAAGCCCCACTTACGCATTTGGTTCATGATGTGCGTTGACGCGGGGGCGGATTCTATTACGGGCGCGTTTTCCATCGGTGTTGCTGGTGTTACGGCGATCGCGGGCGCGGACCCGAGGAGGGCTTCGTTTGACGCAGTATTTGCGAACATCTCGGGGTGCTCGTTAAAATACTGGCGTAATCTTTGTCGGAGTACGTCGATGCTGCCTTCGGTGTCTAGACCGTATTTCCGGAGTTCGTTACTTAATTCGATTTTATTAAGACGGTAATATTCGCTTTGCATTATCTTGTTCCCGCGAACGTCTCTTCCTAACAGTCAAGTCCCTGTTCGGGCGCCGTAAAACAACCTGTTTTCCCGATGCTCGGATCGTAGCTCGCGGCTTGGTCAGGGTCGAAAAAGAGGCGCGGAGGAAGAGACGAGATAACGGTATCTGATAATTACTGGAAGTTTATTATTATAAACTGAAGTTATTAGATCTACAATATTAGGCGAGGCGACAGCCTCAGTATCGCTATTATAAATGATAGAATTGTTGCGTTGTTGATACAAGTATTAGTTCGCTTTTACAATATATGTGCGAGGTGATTGCACGGCGACGCGTGATAGTTTTCCCGAATTCACGTGTTCGGCCTACGGCGGTAGCTGACGGGACGCTTCGTATCGCGGTCGATGGGCGCGGTCGATGGCCCACGTGGGGCGTCGCGAAAAGTGAAAGTAGCGCGGTCGATGGCCCGCGTGGGGCGTAAGTAACGCGTGTAAGTAGGCGGCGCTTAATTTACAGGACTCGCGTAAATACCTGAGAACGGCGCGAGGCGTGTACGGTACGCGGAGCGATTAGGCGTGTATTATGATAGCGCAAGGCGGGTACAGCACGCGAGGCTGCACGGACGAGCGCGTTGAAATGGCGGGTGGATACGCGACGCGAGGATCTTGACAGGATGTCAGGAAGCTGCGTGTAATCGGGAACACCCGACTGGGAGGAGTACTCTCCTCCACAGTACACGTAGACGGCAACCGGGGACACCCGGCAGGACAGAGCACGCTCTGCCCAGTGCACGTCAAGGAAAAGACCACGGCCGGGTACGCCCGGCGTACAGAGAACACTCTTGTACGAAACGTGGACTTTGCGTGTGATAAACGGTGGTACCGGTTACCGAGAACTCTCGGAAGAGACGAGTACACTCAACCTCGCCGGTACTACCGGGGCTCAGGACAGCGGTGTCGGCGTACGGAAACTCCCGAATAGAGACTGAGTACTCTCAACCTCGTCGACACGGCTGGTGATTTGCAAGGAGCAGGATCGGGACTGGAAGTCGTGAGCAGCGGACAGGTCTGGTCGAATTGCTGGCTCACGACGGAGTCTTCTAATTAGGCAAAATCGTCGCCTTTTTATACCCCCCGGGCTCGTTATTTCGGTAGCGGGGGGTATCGCTGGCGCGGAGACGCACGTGGCGGGGATGTCGGGCCGGAGTAGGGGCGCCGAGCGCTCCGGCGTCGCGAACGCGCTCGAAATTGTTCCGCCGTTTTCGGATATCGATCCGTTTGTCCCGAATCGATATCCGGCGGCGAGTGCGCCGACTTTGTAAAGTTTAAAAAAACGTGTGGGGGCATTCCGCCCCCTTTCTTCGCCCGACAGATAGTCGGCCGGGCGGCTCGGCTGGTGGATGGCCGGAACGATGCATAATCATGGGTGCATCGTTACAGGCTGTTTTAGCCACGCTAACACGATCCTTGAGTCGGTCCAACAGTGATGTTGGAGGTTTTGAATGTCGAGATTCGAAAGAACGAATGACATTAAACGTGCTAGAAGCACCGCGCCGCAGAGCTCTAGTCGTGGCACGCTTAATGTCTTGATTGGAGCGACCTTCGATTTCGCGACAAGAATGCACACGGTAACGGGGCCGTCTCTCGGTACGAGACGGAGATATACGACCGCGGCGTACGCCTTTGTTGAAGCATCCGAGAACCCGTGAAGTTCACAATGAGCTATATTGGGACCGTAATTTGTCCAGCGAGGGATCGAGATGAGTTTGAGACGCGGCAATTGATTGTGATATTCGCGCCATTGTTCTAATAGATCGCACGGCAGCACGTCGTCCCAATCGTGTTTCAATGACCAGAGGCGTTGCATGAATATTTTCGCGACCACGATAACGGGAGTTACCCACCCCAACGGGTCAAACAATTTCGCGATGGTGGAGAGAACCGCCCGTTTGGTCTGCCCTGCATTCGGTGTAGTCGTGACCCGGAAATGGAAGGAATCGCTTTCTGGATTCCACGCGACGCCTAATATCTTCAACGGCTCGTCGACGTGTAGATCCTTGTCACGCGCAAGGCCATGATCGGAAGGATCAATATCGGACAGTAACTCGGGACAATTGCTTGCCCACTTGCATAGCCGGAAACCGCCCTTTTCTAAAAGTGCAATTAGTTGATCGCGAATTTGAAGCGCGAGTTTACGGTTGTTCGCTCCGAACGTACAATCGTCGACGTAGATTTGACGAAGTAATACCAGAACGGCCAACGAAAATTCAGCTCCGTAGTCCTTGACGAGCTGTAGAAGTACGCGAAGTGCGAGGTACGGGGCTGAAGCAGTGCCGTATGTAACGGTGAGCAACCGATACTCCGCCACTGGCTCGGAAGGCGACGAGCGCCATAGAATTCGTCTGTAATCTACGTCGCGAGTGTCGATGAGAATTTGCCGATACATTTTGGCGATGTCGGCAGTACAAACGTACGGATGTTGACGCCAGAGCAGGATGACTACTACCAGGTTATTTTGTAGTTTGCGACCGATTAACAAATGATGGTTTAGCGAGGTGCCGTTCGATGTAACGCAGGAAGCGTTAAACACGACCCGAAGTTGCGTGGTAACGCTGCTTTCGCGAAAAACAGCGTGGTGCGGAATATAATAAATTTGAGAGTGACTCAATTTTGCGTCGGTGTCATTAACCTTGGTCATGTGACCGAGCTTCTCGTATTCCTCGAGGAATTCGCGATATAACGCGGCTTTATTTGGCTCTCGAAAGAGTCGACGTTCCGCGCGGTATAAACTTGACAACGCGGTAGCGCAGGATTCACCAATGTCTATCGGGGGGCCGGTTTTGAACGGTAACCGCACGACGTATCGTCCCTCCGGCGTGCGGGAGTGAGTGGCGGCAAAATGCTCTTCGCATTGTCGCTCTTCGGGACTTAAATGGTTTTCGTGAGGGACTTCTTCGATCTCCCAAAATTTACGAAGATCGAGATCAAGGCTTTCGAGGATTGTTCCATGATTAGCATGAACGGAATCAGGGTGGAGGGATCGGGCGGAAGAAATCGGTCCGGAAATTATCTACCCGAGTGTCGTGTTCTGAGCGATGGGCTCGTTATCGGCTCCTTTACGGACGCCTTCTAAAATAAGCATGCCGTACAAATCGGCTCCGATTATTAAATCGATCGGATCAGAGCTCATGGGAGTCTTATCCGCCAACGTCAAGTCAGAAATGTGCGCCTATTGGAGCGTCGATTGAGCGCGATTCGGTGCGTACTTTGAAGGCGATTGAATTACGTACGCGGTAGTCGAGTATGCAGGTTTGTCGCCAAACGATGGTGTTACGCGAATACGTGCGACGGAATGCGACAACGATTGCGAGTCTCCAATGCCGGTAATACGTGTAGTTTGTTTTATTTTCGCGAGACGCAACCGTTGAACGATATTTCCGGAGATTAAAGTCGCAACGGAACCTTGGTCGAGCAGAGCGCGGGCGTAAACAAAGTGACCTTGTGGTGAGTAAACACGCACTCGAGCGGTTGCTAAAAGTACGGTTGACTTCGGCATTATCGTCTTTGAAATTAAATGAGACGCGATCTCGTTATCGTTGTCGCTGTCTTTTGATGCGACGGTAGGAACGGATGCTACGCTGGGTGATTTTGCATCGTCCGTGAAATGTAGTAAGGTGTGATGTCCCTTATGACAAGTTTTACAGGACCGCACGTTTTTACAATCCTTTCGCGAATGATTACGCCCGAAGCAGTTAATACAACGGTTTTCCTTTTTCACATATTCGTATCGCTGCGACGGAGTATATGCTAAGAACGACGCACATTGATACAATAGGTGCGCGGATTTGCACATCGGGCACGCAAGGTTTGCAGCTGTTGTCGAATGGGAAGCGATCGATTTCGATTTCGGCGACTTTTGCGAGCCGTCGGTGGTTTTTTCGGATTTCGAAGGCGAGATCGCCTCGAAAGCTCGGATACGCGATTCTAAAAACTTATCCAACTCGTTATAGGTGGGATAATCGACCGTTTCGCTCATTTGTAATTCCCATGCTTTCCGGGAAGATTTATCGAGTTTTTGCGAAATCAAAAAAACGAGGATATCGCTCCAAGTGTCGACGGGACGATCGAGGTTTTTAAGCGCTTGAACCGAGGTGTTTGCTTTGTCGCGCAAATTCTGAAGGTCTTTGAAGGTTTCGGACGCGATCTGTGGCAACGAAAATAACGTTTGCAAATGGCCGTTAATTAAACGACGTTTATTTTCATAACGCGACGAGATGAGATTCCATGCCACAGTAAAATTCGCGTCGGTGATCGCGAGGTGGGTGAGCGCGCTGCTTGCATCACCCGACAAACTCGAGCATAAATAATGCATCCGATCTACATTTGATAACGTTTTATTATCGATAATAATCGATTTAAAGCGATCGCGGAAGCTTTCCCAGCGGTCGAAAGATCCGTTGAAGGTCGGCAGGTTGATCCGCGGAAGCTGAGCCGTGGGACGGAGGATTGAATTTGAAGCGTGACTTACATTGAGGTCGACTACGTCGCTGTCAGAAACCTTGGCCAGTACCTCGGACATATAGTCCAGCGCCTCGTCAAACTGGTCCTCGCAGGCTTCGAACTGGTCATTGCAGTAATACGGCAGCTCCTTGGCGGTGCTCACGTCGAGGGATGCCCGGAACTTAGCGTCCAAGTCCCGCGAATTCGAGAACTTCTCCTTGAGGGCTGCGATTCGGCTCTGCACCACCGCCTTCGTCATCTTGGCTTGGCCCAATTTTTTAAAGTTGGATAGCGCGCGAGATATTGAGCCCATCAATTAGCTCTGCTTTGCCAGAAGCTCGTCTTGTGAGGATGCCATGGTGAACGGGTATCGTCACTGAGCACTCCGAAAGTCGTATGGTACGATTCGTCTTGACTCCGAATCCGGCTCGAAGGACCAAAATTTGCACTCGCGACCGGGTATCGTTCGTTGAGCGCGGTCGGCTGGTATAGCCTTGTAAGAAGACTCGGCAGTCAAGGTACTTAGGAGGGGTAGGATCGAGAAAACGACGTATCTTCGGATGTGCGGTATATTGGTATCGAATTTATTTGCTCGTTACAACGGTACAAAGGCTTCTGAGCGCGAACGGTATGTCAGCTGAATTTCGGAGCGGTCGCTAGAGCGCGCGAAGAGGGGGAAGATAGTTCGAGAAATAACGCGATTATTTTCGAGAAACGGAGCTGGCTTTCCTGGAAATTCGGGGGAACTCCAGACGCTGACAAGGTCTCGCGCGTAAACACGTGAAACGACAACACGGCGAGGAATGCGGGTCGATGATCGCAATTTAACATATGAGATGTGTCGCGATTCCCAAACAGGCAATAATATAATATTTATGTAATATTGATTATTTATTTGTAACAATAATTTGAAAAAACATTTATTTAACATTTATTTAACATTAATTTAATATTTATTTTATATTAATTATTTATTTGCAATAATGATTTAAAGAAAACGTATATTTAACATTTATTTGACATTAATTTAATATTTATTTTACAATAATTATTTATTTACTATAATAATTTTTAAAAACATTTATTTAATATTTACTTAAAATATTATTTAACAATAACTATTTAATTATAAGAAATCATCATTTTTCTGTTATCTCGTTTTGCTCTATAAATTTTGTGGCAGTAGGGGCCTATTGCACAATAATTTACAAGTTAATAATATTAGTGAAAGAGTTTTGTTTTTCACTAATATTATTAATTTGAAATTATTGTGCAATAGGCCCTTGCTGTCCGCTATGAACATACGACGGAGACCGTGCGGCGCGGCACGACAGCGCGGGATTGCGCGCCGGGAATAGTACGGCTCGCGCTCAATATGCGGCGCATCGCCGAGCCCGTAACCCGTATTCAAGATTCAACATCGATCCCTATATATAGAGAAACGTCTTCGCGAGGTTCTTCAGTGTTTGCAGGATCGCCAGTCAGAACGTGCTCACTCTCCGGGCCTCTGATAAGTGATGTAACCTTTTGAGGAGTGTGGTTTCTTGCGGCCTCCGTTCATACCTGCATTAAAACCGATTATAAATAATATCATGTTCTGTAAAGTTTCATGACTATTTAATATGTATCCTGTAATTCAGTACTTTTCACAACAAGTAGTTTCAGTAATTTTTCACCAGTACTCAATATCCAGTAATTCAATACTAAGCATCAGTAGTTCTGTGTAATAAATTACTCCCAGTAATCCAGTACTGCCCAGTATTTTTGAAGTACCGGCCAAAATATTACTGCCAGTATTTACAATAATTTATTACTGACAATGAGTACTTTTAGTGCTTTTTTTCTGTAAGGGACGATTCACTAACCATATTAAAAACGATAGAAACTGATGTGCAGCTGATAAAACATTTACGATAAGATTCAAAGTATTTTGTAACGTGAGTTTCTGATAGAGTACCGTAAATAAACAATTTACTAACCATATTAAAAACGATAAAAACTGATGTATAGCTGATAAGACATTTACGATAGAATCCCAAGTATTTTGTAACGTGAGTTTCAGATAGAGTACCGTAAATAAACGATTCACTAACCATATTAAGAACGATAAGAAATTTTTTATCGTTTTCTATCGGAGATGGTTACAAGGGGACGCATCTCCACCACGTCGGCCTGCCACAGATCGTCATAGCCGCGCACCACGACGCGACGCCGCGGAAAGTTTTTTCGTGCCGGCGCGTGCAGTTCCTTCACGAGTTCTATTACACTCTTTTTTCTTCCGTTTTGATTAAAACGATAACGGCAAGATCACACGCGTTCCGACTACGTCGAGGAGGAAGAGTTAGTTCTTCTTGCGAGAACACCGACGATTTCGCGCAGTCTTGCCTGTTCCACGTCGCGATCGCTCGTCACCTTTCTATACTCGCGGACGTTGCGAATGTTCTCCTTTAGCTTGCGAATGTCCTCCGTTAGCTTGCGAATGCCCTCCGCTAGCTTTTTCACCGTCTCGTCGAACAATTCTTGCATCACCGTTTTACTCGTCAATTCTTTGACGTCGTTTTGAAAGTTTTTTAATGTCTCTTGAAATCCGTTCAGTTTGTCGGTCACGACTTTGTCCACCTCGTTCTTCACCGTTAAGAGCGAGCTCGCGGTGTTCTCGCGAAACTTCTCGATGTCGTTTCGCAGATCCTGAAGCGCCAGCTCGACGTTGCTTTTGTTCGTCGGGCGGAGCGGTTCGAGAGGCGCGAAGACACGGCCCGCTGTTACTGAGCGCGATACGCTGCATCATCTGCGGTAATTGTCAGCGGTTGTCGCACAAATCGCATTTGTCCGTATCGCGCGCGTGTGCGCGCACACTCGCTCTACACTTGTACCGCGAATTGTTGATCGATTCGCGCAGCAATTGCGATGTTTATCCTGTTGACGGATAAGCACGATATTTTCGAACTGACCGCCGAACAGCTGCAATACGTGACAAAGATCGTTCTGCTGCGCGACTTTCCCGATTGTGTTGAACGACAGTGGAGCAAACTGCCGAATCATCTGAGAGCGGATCCCGTGGTGCAGAGTTGTCGCGTGTGCCTGGAACATTACAATTGACCGTGGCATCAGTCGCACATAGACGGTCCACCGCCACTCATCAAGGATTGCGTTGTATGCCGCGCGCGACGCACAGCAGTGGTATCGACGGTGGACTGTTAAACAAGGCGATAAATGCTCCTTCCCTTCGAGCTACATGTACCCAGCTATCAGTTCTGCGGGCCCGGTGCCCGTCTCGCGAAGCGGCTAGCGCGCGGAGATCGAGGTGTTTAATCCGTTGGACGCGGCGTGTCGCGAGCACGAAATTGCCTATTCGCGAAGCAACGTTCTCGTTGATCGACAAGCATCTGATCGAGCGCTCGCTGAAAGAGCGCACGAGCGTGTAACAGCGAGTGACTCGACCTCTCGGCCAGAAAGCCCGCTGCGACCACCATATGGGCTGCCATAAAAGTAAAAAAAGTAAACATGCATAAAAGGTCCAACCTCACCGGTGACCTTGACATTGACATATGTTGTCAAGGTCACCCTCCGGAGTGACCTTCAGAAAGTTTTAAACCGGCGGTAATTGTTTATTAAAAAGTTATAAACAAGAAAGTTTGAAAAATATAGCAGTTATTTTGAGTATTGAAAGGCATAATCGACCTGACCTTGACATATGTTGTCAAGGTCACCCTCCTGAGTAATCTTTAGAAGGTTTTAGCTGGCGGTCATTGTTTATTAAAAAGTTTAAACAAAAAAAAGTTTAATGGGGAAAATTATTTAAGGCAGTGTGTTTGAAATGTAAGCGAATCTATAGTTTGGTTCGAATTGAGGGCGAACAGGGTACCAGGGATATAGTTATCTCAGTAAATTGACAACAGCTTCCCCGATAGGCTGATACGAAAATATAATTGTCACGCACACAAATAATCAAATATACAACGCAATACATAAATCCTGAAATAATATAAAGTATAGCACAGTTGACAGTAAAGAATATAGCAATGTGAATAAGCAAATAAATGAAGCAATAGATAAAACATATAATATATAAAATAAAGCATAATAATATTAAGAGAAAGTTCGACACATGTGGTCGCAATTCGTCAGTCGCAAAACGGTATAATCTTATGATCTGACAGTTGTCAGGCAGCCTGAAAATGTAATGACGAACATATGAACTCGAACGCAATGTGAGCTATGCAGATATTTGTAATATGAACAGCGCGAGGATATTGAAATATACACACTAATAAATATCGAGACTTTGTACCTCGAGTAACTCAGATTAAAAATGACGCAAACGTAAGAATATAAATGACAGAACGCAATAGAGTAAAATAATAGTTATGAAAACAAGACGAGCATTAACGGAATGACCGTGAAATGTAATGCAATAGAAGGTTGTCGACAAAGACAGCCGTACGATATGCTTCGTTTCAACCGAATACTGAAAAGAATATCGCGAGTATCCAAACGTACGCTATCCCGAGCGTAATGCTGCGCAAATTAACCGCTAGCACAAAAAACGGTCTCAACTTTGATGTCGTTTCGAATGATTATCACCGCACAATTAATAACGCATAATGGCACGCAGAATTAATTGACACGACGAGGGGGGGACACGAAAGTAATATTGACACAAATCACGACGCATGTAGCGTTCACACAATTATCGCGTACACGATGAAAGTTCGAGCTTCTTATCAATAGCGAGCTCATGCATCCTCTTACTTCACACGGTTTACGTTAATCACGCATGATCAGGTAACCGCCGCAATCGCGGAACCTTATGATCTTTGAATATTCTATTAAGAATTCGTCTGGCGTGAGGCCGACTTATCCGAATAATCGGATCAGCTCGAAAGACCCGGCGAGTGCGTGGTGCACGCGTTATCCGGATCGCCGGATTGCAATGAAAGAATGGTACTTAGCGTTGCAGATATTATCCAGGTTGTCGACGCTGCTGGTGGCGTGGTGTCTGGAACAGGATTCCACGAGGTCTGCTTGCTGCAAATGTCCTTCGAGGATCCTGTGTTCTGCAACCGCTCGTGTCGTCAGCAGGATATTGGTGCCCTTTCTCGTTGTAGCACGGAATTCTTACGCACGCACCTGTCACGCTTACGGCAGTGTACAGAGGATTGCGACGCGCGTGATCGCGGTCGCGAGGGCACGTGCCCAGCGGACACCTCGCCGACACTCGCACAAAGAGCCGGTCGTTTATTTCGCGGCACTGGCTTTATTCCGTACTGAATTTCGAGTCTAGGAAACTAAAATCTCTTTCTACTGTATCCGTGAATTGACTGGATATCAGCAATAACGTAAAACTCTCGCAATACGCAACTTTCGTAATCGAACAAAGAATTCGTAGGATCCACGAAACGTGCTCTCGCTCGGACTGTTACTGCGCGAATGCCGGGCGAGCGCGTCGCCTCGATTCTTGCGTAGTTACAAGCGCGGACCGGGTAAACAAAACGCGATCGGCCGAGCTCCCCTCGCCGCTCGTCGCCTCGCTGTCGCTAGCCGGGTTTTCTACGCGAGCGCGCTATTTTCCAAACACAGTGAATTGTTGGTATATTGAAAGAAAAGTTATTTAAAGCAGAGAATAGTTGGTATATTAAAAAGTATATACACAATTTTATGTATTAGAAAGCGTAAATAAAGTATTCTCTGCTTTAATCATGGCAAAAGCATGTTAAAGCTATGTTAAAGCAGATAATAGATGGTTATTGACAAAACCTGTAGGTTAGTGACGCGCTTTACAAGTAGGAGACCGGGGTGAGACCATCAAAAGGGTGAAATCGTCAAATCAAACATCTCGGAACCTGTATATTGTGCGAACTCGCTATTAACATTGTAAACGCGTCTTATAGTACCCATGTGACCAACGGAGTTTCGGCAGGTTACCTGCCGTGTTATGATTTTTACGAGGGCAAACGTGTTTTTCGGAAGGTAAAAGTGAAATTTTCTGCGCGTTGAAATTTTGTAATATCTGCAATAATATTTGCTCTCCAAATCTCCAGGTACGTGATTATAAAGAGTAATGCATGCTGAACACGAATCCAGTGTAGTTTTTTCATTATCGTTTATGTCTAATATTTCGTGGGCGATCAAACCTTTTTTTTTTTTTTTTTTTTTTTTACGCAGGGAAATCTTCCACTACTGGGATCCCGAGGGCCGGAGCCCCCGGTTTGCCCAGTAGCCCCCCTTTCGGGAGGAAGACCCCCTCAGACCCCGGGGTGGGACCGAGGGGAGTGTGGGATTGCATAGCATGCACATCGCCTACGATTCTGCATGCATGCCCTGCCCACTAAAACCCTGCGGGTGTCCTACCTGGCATCGCTGGGGAGTGCCCGGGAACATTGATTATTGAGTCCGGTGCACTCCCCGATGCCGAGCCTTTCGGCTCCCAGCGCTGAGCCTCGGGGCTCTGTGGCTCAGCGAGCCAATATATCTGTTTGCGGCGGGGTGTGGACACCACCCACCCCGCCGTCCCTCTCGTTGTTATGGGAGTCTATGGGTCGACGCTCCGGAGTCCCCGCCGGGGCGTCGACCTCCCATCCTCCGGGCGCTTTCCCCGTCGGGGGAGGCGCCCGGAGGTACGGCACCTCTCCTGCTGCCCTATTTTGGGCAGCGGTGCTCCCCCCGGCGTCGTAATCGGGCAGGGGGGGGGGCGGGTGGGCCCCGCTCCCAGGGAAGCGGGGACCCGCAAATATCCCTATCGGGATGGGTCCGTCGCTAAAGCGGGGGGGGGGGGGAGAGGAAAAAACGGGCCCGCAGTCGCCCCGGTGTTCCCCCGTTAACGGGGGGAACGGGCCTCCAACGAGTGGTAAGGCCCGCGGCAACCGGGACAGACCTCCGCCGGCTATCATCCGCCCCCCCCCCCCCTATTGTCATCTGTCCTCCTCGTCTGAGGAGGACAGGACACGCGGACCACAGTGCCGTTTAGGCGGCAACCGTGGCCCGCTGTCATCCTCACTGCTGCCGCCGCCGCCCGCGCGACGGCGCAACGCACGCCGCCGCGTCAACGGCGGCGACGGCCGCCCCAGACCCCCCGCGCTCCCCGCCCTGTTCCGGGCCGCGGCCCGGGGGGCGCCCGCTCGCGTTGAGCGGCGGCGCCGGTCGCGCCGCCGCCGCCGTCGCGGCGGCGGCAGCCACTCGTCGTCGCCGCCCTCACTGTCAGTAGGGGGGTTTTCTTCCCCCCTCCTGGTCCTTTCCGCCTCCTCTTTGGCGGACATTACCCGACCGCAAAAGGTCAGGAATGCCCGCCACTTCTCCTCCCCCGACCATCACCGCCACGACAGCCGGGAGGGAGAGGTCAGTAGGTAGACTATCCCGGTTCGAACCCATGGGGCAATAAGGGGGGATGAGGGGCGGGGGGGGGGGGGTAACCGAGGGCTAAGGGGATTGTTTTACAGGCGGCGTCTCATATTACAAAGGAGGGTGAGGGGTGTTGACGTGACGCGGGGGAGGGGTGCTGCGTTAGGACCGCGTAGGGTCCGCGGGGGAGAGGGGGTGTCGCGTAGGGTCCGCGGGGGAGAGGGGTGTCGCGTAGGGTCCGCGGGGGAGAGGGGTACCTCGTTAGGGCCGCGGGGAGAGGTGTACCGCGTTAGGGGTAGGGCCCGCCGCCGCCGCGCCGCCGCCGCCCGCCCGCCCGCGCCGCCGCCCGCGTTCGCGTTCGCTCTTACCTTAATTTGGGGGATGCCCGTGTCCGCGCCCGACGGGGTGACGATTGAGCTGCAATTGTTGCAGCATTTGTCGGATCCCCTCGGCGCGACCGAGGCCTTGACCTTGTCGGATCCCCTCAGCGCGACCTCGACCGCGGCCTTGACCGTGTACATCACCACCACCACCGCCACCACCACCACCACCACCACCACCGCCACCAAGATCACGGCCACGACCACGACCAATTGCCTGCGGGACCCCTATTATGAGCAAGCGGGCAATTTCACTAAGAAGGGCGCGATGGCTGAAATGGCCCCAACCGCGTCCAGCTACTCGAAACGGGGGTCGCAGGCCTGCCGCAACCAACCGTGTGACGAGTTCGTCATTGTCGGGGTCGTTGGCCGCAATGCGTCCCGGGCGTCGCACTAACGTACGTTCGTAATGTTCTAAATCCCGAACGTACGTTAGCGCTCGGACATGTATTTCGATGCCCCGTGGTGGGAATAAGTCCACTTGTGGCTCTTCTATGAATTGTTCGACCGCCTCTGGCGGCACCCCGAAGAACGGGACGATTTCGGGGTCCGACCCCCGTGCCCATACGAGGTGCCATAACGTTTTTTTTTTGTCACACCTGCGAAAAGTGATTATTAAGAATGATAGCTTAGGTTTGCCAGTGAGACTCGGGCACTTATCGGCAGTGAAACTGCCATTATAAAGCTGAATCTCTATGGCATTAATACACTGTCGATAAGAGCCCGAGTCTCACTGGCAAGCCTAAGCTATCATATCGTAATAGATCATTTTCGCACCTGGGACACACACTATCACACTCACAAAAACTGACAAAAAAAAAAAAAAATGACAAAAACTGTCACCGCGAACGACTTGCGCTATACAACCGGCGAGCGACTGTTGCAGACTGAGGCGTAACTGCGGCAAGAAACCCGCTAGAACGCTCGCTCTGTAAACACGAGACACCATAACCGAATGGCGCCGTGATTCTTTCTACGAAGAGTCAAATATCGTAATTTAGGACGGGCATATCGGTTCATCTTTCACGCTCGTAAACAAATCGCGTCTCGCACTACAGAAGCGAGCGCCGATGTTCAGGCGAACGTTGCGTATATCGCTCGAGTGGAAAATAAAGTCGTACGTCGTGACCTGAAGAAAAACTTTATTTTTCTTTTACATATATATATTCATGCGAAGTGGATGGGAAAGGAAATATAAAAATAAAACGTAACGTACATATATGTATAATTTATTTATTTTTATAAGTTGTATAAAAAGTTTCCACTTCTTTCTCGTGTTTCGACCACCAGTTAAATATTTTAAATACGTTTTGCAACGCGCAATTCTTCGTATATTTCCGCATCGCACAGTATTAGCGGCATCCATTTTGTTCAAAGAGTCGATGTCTTCGTAATCAGCATCCAGAGTCTCGATGATCATTTCTTTCTTGCAAAATCTTTGAGCAGATCCACCAGCCATTCGCGTTTCTGGATTCCCCTTGACGTACACGAGAGTCGGTGGCGTTTCGTCGTCATTATCATCATCCTCTTCCATACCAAGCACGGCCGATGTAATTAGACGTTTCACCATGCTGTACGGCACGTTTCCGTCGTTCCATCGTAATCCATGATGATTTTTGATCAACCAGGTAGCGCATGATTTGTCGGAATTCATGAGGAGATTCCACGGCATGGGGCGTTCAAAGATGTAATGCGCCAGAACGGTCCCCTTTCGCAGCACCGCCACCTCCTTCACGACAAATTTCATTCCGACGAGGAAACCTTGCAGGTCCACGAACGTTGGTACGGACATAAGATTTTTCTTCGATGCGTTACTCGAGAAGAATGACACGCAAATATGCAGACGGTCTCGCGACACTTTTGATTTTATACCCTGCTCCCCCCTCTTTTTTATATGTATCGGAAAAAAATTTCTTCGACGTTGCCGCGAACGCTCAGACAATTTTGCGCACCACGTTGGTCAACGGGTTGTACTGAATAACGCGATCGTGTATGATGAGACAGTACGCTGAGGTATTCGGCGGTACATTCTCCATACAATCGAATTCTATTCTGACATCAACGGTGGCATTTTTGACGGATTCGTTTTGTCGAGAGCAATCGATGACCACTATTGGAGCGTAATGTAGAAAATTCGGGACATCGAGACACGGCTGGACGTGCTCGCGTCCGTAATACGCTCTACTGAAACGTGCATACATATCGTACAGAATCGCCCATCTGTTTTTACTAAAATCCAAATTCATATCATCGTACGGATAGAATTCAGAGTTTAAATAAAGTTTCACGTTGGTCAATTTGCAATGATCGAACGTTGTTATTTCTCTGGTCATAACATTCTTCCGGCCCGTCTGCAGAGCAAAGATGACGTATCGCGGTTTTTCTGAGCTGAGTCGCGGTCTTGATAGCCCACGAGTGCTTGGGTCGTGTTTTGCAACAGGGGATACTCGTACAGATCCCACGAACGGAAACTCATATTCAGATATCGTCCGTTTTCCAAGGCGCGCAGCATCGACAGTTTGTTGATCTCGTTCAGCAACACGTGAGGCATTCGCCATTGTATCTTGAGTACGTTGATAGCAGGATTCAACGTCGGATTTCCCACTAGGGAATTGTTATCATTGCGCGATCGTATCAAGATCAATTCGTGACGCGCGTTGATCACCACGCGTTTGTAATCCTCGCAAAATCCCAGTAGCATACTGAGCGGTACGTGAAAAGTAAAGTTTCTTCGCGTAGAAGTGATGTCAGCGTTATTGACATA